>JAHIAM010013693.1:0-10577 GCA_021605205.1 Aegilops longissima
ACCACTTGAGTAAATAGGTTTCACCATGTATTAGAAGAATTGAAGCTACAGCATTGAAGACTCCGAAGATTTGAAGTTCTGAAGAAATATTTGACCTTTAGAAGACCAAACCCTGTTACATACTTACGTTAGATCGACGATTTGTGAGCTGTCATTTGTTTGATGTTTTCGAGCAGCCACAAAGTAAAACTTGTTTCTTCAAAAACTATTGTTTGTATTGTTGTATATCCTCCCCATCTCTCTCTCATCTCACCCTAAAACCCTTGAACCCCATAGATGATGAATGAAGTTGGTGATATTCTCGGACCGAAGACTCAGTGGAGGCGAGCTATGGATCACGAACATGGAGAATCACTTGGGAACAATTTGGTTTCAAGGAAGTATGAGGTCAATCGCTCTTGATTACTTTCTGAGAAAGTGCTGCAACACAGTGGAGAATGCATCAAGCCATACAAGGATTTAAAGGAGCAAGAACTTGGGAGGAATTCAAGAAGACCACGATGAGGTCCGTCTTATCGGAAGCACCATGATAACAGAAGAAGAAACCTTGTGCACCAAGATTTGCGGAAAAATAGGACACACCGGGAGGAACACAAGGAGGATGCTCTCATTGTGAGGAGAAACACCAGTGAGGAATGCCCAACTAGCGGTGACTTGCTTCTGTGTGAAGGAACCACCCACTACCGGTGCAGTGTCACATTTACTCCACGGTGCAACAAACTATTCGAAGCAGGGAAAATAGAATGGTAGAAGGCCTTCATATGGAACAGACATCGAGAATTGGAAACTCCGAGCATTGAAGACCTGAAGAAATGAGGACTTAGAAGCGAAACCATAGTAGAGCGGCCATTACAAGCGATAATTTTGTTGATGAGTGGGTAATTGCCTTCTCTTTCTATCTCAACGGACCCGAAATCTTGAACCCATGGACAAGAACACCAAACCTTTACGGAACAATTGCAACTTCCCATGGAGATATATCCCTTGTTACGAGCACTCCTCTTATCCTACACATGCAGATGACAACCCTTTATGAGTCTTTCCTTAAGGGCCTGAAGCGATCATGACCACGACAAGTGATCATGATTACCGAAGATCTTGAAGGACATGATGAAGCATATTCACCTTGAAGGAGATCACGTCTACAAAGGCTACCCTTCATGCAAAAGGGTGGAACTTTGGTATGTGGAGGTACACCTCCACCGTTTGAAAGGTTTGCCCAAAGAGGATGGGGCATTACTTTTTCATCTCACGTGTGCCACAAGCAACTTTCTTCGATCTGTTAGTGAAGCAGCCATGGAAGCCATCGCGGATCGAATACTTGAAGCAAGACTCCGTTATACTCGGGATTACCTAAGCGAAGTGCATGCGAGAGATGATGAAGGTGAAGCTCAAGGCCACCACAATAAACAGAAAATTGAAGATTTCAAGGCACATGTCGCACAATTCGGTGGGTGAAGAATCCTCGAGGAGGATAAATAAATAAAGTTGGAAGTAATGCGACCATACCAAACCATGTGGGTGGCAGCATTTGTAACAAAGTACCTTTTGAAATTTGAATTCTGAAAATGGTTAAGGATGTAATGAAAGATTGATATGAAAATAATGAGATTTTATGGATAAACTTGTGCATTCTTTTGGTCATAGTACTCTGTAAAGCCACAAGATCAATGAAGAAAGAAATGTGTTATTCATGACGGTCCATAGAAGGAAGCTGAACAAAATAAGTTGGAGTTTTGTTTTGATATGATGGTATGAAGAAGCAGTACTCTGGATTCAAGGAGGTGTAACAAGAGAGTTACTCAAGGATGATTTAAAGCTGCACTAGTGTTGAAGTGGGCCATAACCCACGGGCCGAGATTTTGAAGGAAGCAGATGTAACCTTGATAATGGAATAAATTGGAAGAATCGGTGATCCAATCAGCATAAGTTTACGTAGGAGATTACGGAAAAACCTAGAGTGGTGAAGTAACGATAGATGTTTTGTTTTGCTACGAAACCATGGATTTACTCGAACCCAACTTGAGGACAAGAAAATTCTGCAATGCATGTGAGTATGCCCAAGTGTTAGAATCGTGATTCACATTTACATTATGTGGTAATGATTCAAATGCAGGGATGGATTGGCCCCATCGAAGACTTCTATCATGAACTATCATATGTTGATGGAAAATCAGAGAGACTAAAACCTTGAAGAGTGTCGCTATAAGCCCTAAAACCATAGAATGGTAGGGCGATGGAATCCCTACGAACAGCGAGGCCAATCGTAGGCTATCTGGTGAGGTTCAACCTAGACCATTTTCTGCGGGAGAAACCATAAATTGTAGACCACCATGAGTATTTGAAGTTGTCTAGAATGGACACGAGCCTATCGACTAAGAAGATCCGATCCGGACAAATTTTCAACTTTGCGAACCGACCCAAGATTACGAGGAAAACTCTATGCTTGACGGAGGAGCTATTGTAAATAGGTGAAGAGACATGCATTGTCAACACTCGGAGAATATCAGTTTATTGGAACCATGACCTTGTTTTTAAGTGCGGTAGCACCACGACCTTCGACCAAGACATTTGCTAGAAGACCCCAACCCTAACCTTTTCTTTAGCCTCTTGAATCTCGAGGGCGAGATTCATTTAAGTAATGGTAGGTTTGTAACATCCCAAATTTTGGAATGTTAATATAATTAATTGAATTGTTTGTTTGTTTGCTTGAGTGAATTAAACTTGAGTGAAATTTGAACATTTTCAAAAACTTTTGAATGAGAGGGAATAAAATGACTTTCCCCTTCTCCGGTAAATTCAAATTCATCCTATTAAAATCAATGAGAGAAGATGACATGACTTCTTCAACTATAAAAATTTGAGCGGAGTTTTGCAATTTAATTCTTTCAAATATTTGCACTTGCTTCTCTATTTTCTTCCCGAAATACCCCAAAAATAAATTCTTGCAAGCAAGAAAAAGGGAGAAAATGACCTCCAAAATCAGGGGCATTTTGAAAATATTGAGCCAAGAAAAACCAAAGTTTTATTTAAAATTATTTGCAAAAGAAATAAAGCCTTTAGGGATTTTCTGAAAACATTTTTTTAGTTTTTATTTTGGCGTGGAATAATGCTCATCATCTACATTTTATTTTTAGATAATTTTAGTATATAAAAACTCTTTATTCGAATTGATTTGATTTCCTTTTTATTGTTTTAGTTTCCTAATTTTAAAAATAGGAATGGAATCGTTTTATTAGGAAAAACCTGCTGGCCCATTAAGCACTTTCCTATTCTAGCCCAACAAGAGATCATCTCCTTCCTCTGTTTCTCTCACGTTCTGAAGCTTTCCATATCCATGGAGCGAAACTCCACCTTCGATCTCCTCGTCTTTCCATCCCAGCGCCTCCGAGACCGCCTATAAAACCCCTCCTCTCCTCGTTCCATTTTCCCATCACCCCCCTCCTGCCCGTAGCCTTCTCGCCACCGTCCTCCTTTTCCTGCCTAGAGGCGCTCACCGAGAGCTCTTGGAACCTCCCATCGCCCAGCGCCACCTCCCCAGCGCTGACCCCTCCTCCGCCACCCCACCCTCGGGCGACCTCGCCCCCGGAGCAGCCCTCCCATCGCCGTCTCCTTCCTGCCATCTCTACCTCACGTCTGGTAACTCCGTTTTCGTTTTCAGATTTATTCCGTAACAGATTTAGTTCCGTTCTTGTTTAGCCTATAACTTTTGATCTAGAAGTCCAATGATGCTGATTCTTTTTGCGTTAGATCACAATTTTCTTGTAGTTTCAAAAATATATAATTTGTCTATGTTTGGATTTATAAAAATTGAGTTAGATCAGATTTGAATTAAAGCTTGTTTTGATTATTCGGGAGTTTAAAATAGATTTTTATTTGATTCTTTTTCTACTGATCACTAGTGATCATATTTACCAGTGGTAAAAACTTCAAAATTGTTTGAGTATTTTTATTGTTTCATGTAAAACAAATTCTGTTTTAGTTCTATTGAATTATAGCTACTTCTTTTCTATAGTTGTTTTTAAATTATTTTATTTTATATTTCAGAAAGTTTACGTTTGGTTTCTATTAGTTAAACAGTAGGTGTTCAACAAGCTTTTATATTTATTTTATTTTGTTATCGTGAAATCAATTCAAGTTTGCTAATAACTTGCAATGGATTTCTCTACTATTTAACTCCCAATTGAAAATACTTTCAAAATAGCTTTATGAAAAAAATACTTTATTTTTTCTTTGTCTTAACTAAATTTATATTTTATTCTCTGTTATTTTAGTGTTTTATTTTCCGTTAGACAAAACTATTTTTGTGAATGTTGTGAAGAAGACTCCTAGTTTTATTTGAAGTTCCTTGATTCTTATTGCTCTCTCTTTTGTTTTGATTGTTAGTCAGTGCTTATGTGAATGATATGTTTGTTATATAGATTTCATCGAAGTGACGAGTAGTCTATCAAGTTATTTCTTGAGACGATAATTCTTCTTCGTCAACATCACCGAGCAAGTTCACTTTGACCATGCTTTCTTACCTATGTTTTATTGCATTTAGTGGCACCTTTGCAACCACCCCTCGGTAGTGTTATTGAAATTCTTGTAGTTGAGTAGTATGCATGAGGTAGGAACCCATCACCCGTTACCAAGCCCAGGGCGTTATTTTATTCTAATGCCACGCTGTAGTAGGCGGGGTTTGGTATGAGTGTTAGAGTGGTGTGAAGAAGGAGGACTCTCGTCAATGCGACAACTCCATGATGGAATCTGCAAGGACTGCATCTTCAAGACCTCAAGACTTCAAGACTCGAGACAAGAATTCAATACACACTCTGGGTGAAGGGCGGTTGGGGCACCTGGAGAAACCAGTGGTTGGCGGGATGCATGGAGAAGCGCCATGACATCTTGCGAGCTTCACCCAGACTCAAAGAGGCGGAAGAATACTTCCGCCAGGAAGCTTACGTGCAACCAAGTCATTATGGGCTCGGCTTGGTTGACCTTAGTTGTGACTCTTGCTGGGGCGGTACTAGCAGATGTAGAACTACGGTAGGATGGGTTGAGTGCGGACGGTGGTCGAGGAACTCTTTGGAAGACCATGTTTGGTCATCTTGTTCTCAAACACCTCGAAGTGCGAGCGTAAAGAGGATCGAATCTTGCGGGTAAAGTGTACAAACCTCTGCGAGAGGGTTATAACCTAATCGATTAGCCGTGTCCCGATTCGGACAATTTGAGCCTCGGACTTGGATCTATCTCGGAACTCTCAACACGGATTGATAACTTAATTGTGGGCAACATATGATGAATTTTGGGCTATGAGACATCGGTTGGCGGAACCATGTCATGATAGAAAACTCCATAGTACAGACTCCATTTATGCCTTTGATGTAGGTAAAATAAAATCAGCTTTTATGCAAACAAAACTCGAATCTGAGCCATAAAGCCATCGCATATAGTATAGTTTATCATCTGTTTTCTCATATTGTGATCTTGCGGTACATTCGATGTCTTGACCTACCGGCTGCAGCGTATCATGTTGCAGGATTTTCTTCGACAGTAAGAGTTACGATCAGGGTTACGGTCTACACTCAACTGCCGATGGCGTTGATGGGACTCCACACCGACTATTTGTTTCGGCTGTGACTTATGAGGTATATATCAGTTTCGTTAATTATACATGTGATTGCACTTTGATATATACATTGATGTCTTTGTGTGCCGACATCTTGATCGAGGATGGCACGCAACACGAGGCTTGACCGTCGAGGTCGGTCGCTATCGTATATAAAGGAGCAAGGGAGGGTGGCGCCCTAGAGGGCGCTGAGAGTCCTACTCCAGAGTAGGACTTCCCTTCTCCTAGTTGGACTAGGACTTGAGGAAGGGGAAGAGGGAAGGGTCGGCCCCTCCCTAGTCCAATTCGGACTAGGCCATGGAAGCGCGGCCTGCCCTAGGCAGCCCTCTCTCTTCACTGGGCCAATAAGGCCCAATACTTCTCCCCGGCAATTCCGTAACTCTCCGGTACTCGAAAATACCGAATCATTGGAACCTTTCCGAACTCGAATATAGTCGTCAATATATCGATCCTTACGTCTCGACCATTTGAGACTCCTCGTCATGTCCCGATCTCACGGGACTCGAACTCCTTGGTACATCAAAACTCATAAACTCATAATATAGCATCGCCGAAACCTTAGCGTGCGGACCCTACGGGTTCGAGAACTATGTAGACATGACCTAGAACCATTCTCGGTCAATAACCAATAGCGGAACCTGGATGCCCATATTGGCTCCTACATATTCTCTAAGATCTTTATCGGTCAAACCGCATAACAACATCGTTGTTCCCTTTGTCATCGGTATGTTACTTGCGAGATTCGATCGTCGGTATCCAATACCTAGTTCAATCTAAATCACCGGCAAGTCTCTTTACTCGATTACGTAATGCATCATCCCGTAACCAACTCATTGGTCACATTGCTTGCAAGGCTTATAATGATGTGCATTACCAGAGAGGCCAGAGATACCTCTCCGACAATCGGAGTGACAAAACCTAATCTCGAAATCGCCAACCCAACATGTACCTTTGGAGACACCTGTAGTACTCCTTTATAATCACCCGATTACGTTGTGGCGTTTGGTAGCACCAAAGTGTTCCTCCGTGCAGGAGTTGCATAATCTCATAGTTCAGAACATGTATAAGTCATGAAAAGCAATAGCAACATACTAAGCGATCAAGTGCTAGGCTAACGGAATGGGTCAAGTCAATCAGATCATTCTCCTAATGATGTGATCCCGTTAATCAAATGACAACTCATGTCTATGGTTAGGAAACATAACCATCTTGATTAACGAGCTAGTCAAGTAGAGGCATACTAGTGACACTCTGTTTGTCTATGTATTCACACATGTATTATGTTTCCGGTTAATACAATTCTAGCATGAATAATAAACATTTATCATGATATAAGGAAATAAATAATAACTTTATTATTGCCTCTAGGGCATATTTCCTTGATCTCCCACTTGCACTAGAGTCAATAATCTAGTTCACATCGCCATGTGATTTAACATCAATAGTTCACATCTATATGTGGTTAACACCCATAGTTCACATCGACATGTGACCAACACCCAAAGGGTTTACTAGAGTCGATAATCTAGTTCACATCGCTATATGATTAACACCCAAAGAGTACTAAGGTGTGATCATGTTTTGCTTGTGAGATAATTTTAGTCAGAGTGCATCACATTCGATTCGTAAGTATTTTGCAAATTTCTATGTCTACAATGCTCTTGCGGAGCTACTCTAGCTAATTGCTCCCACTTTCAATATGTATCTAGATTGAGACTCGAGTCATCTAGATTAGTGTTAAAACTTGCATCGGCGTAACCCTTTACGGAACCTTTTCACTTCCATAATCGAAACATATCCTTATTCTACTAAGGATAATTTTGACCGCTGTCCATTGATCTACTCCTAGATCACTATTACACTCCTTGCCAAGCTTAGTGGTAGGGTATGCAATAGATCTGGTACCGATGACATACTTTATAGAACCTATGTCTTGATGCATAGGAATGACTTTCATTCTCTTTCTATCTTCGTTGGTCGGGTTTTGAGTCTTACTCAATCTCACCCTTGTAACAAGGCACAACTTTTCTTTACTGTTCCATTTTGAACTACTTCAAAATCTTGTCAAGGTATGTATTCATTGAAAAACTTATCTAGCTCTTGATCTATCTCTATAGATCTTGATGCTCAATATTAACAGCTTCAGGGTCCTTCTTTGAAAAACTCCTTTCAAACACTCCTTTATGCTTTAATAATTCTACATCATTTATCAACAATATTCACAATATACTTATCGAAATGTTGTAGTGCTCCATACTTTCTTGTAAATACAGGTTCACCGTAATCAATTAAAACTATATCTTTGATCAACTTATCAAAGTGTGTATTCCAACTCGAGATGCTTGCAGTCCATAGATGGATCTTTGAGCTTAACATTTTGTTAGCACCTTTAGGATTGAAAAACCTTCTAGTTGCATCATATACAACTCTTCTTTAAGAAAACCATTAAGGAATGCAGTTTTGACATTCATTTGCCGATTTCATAAAATGTGGCAATTGCAACATGATTCGACAGATTAAGCATCGCCTTTGAGAAAATCTCATTTGTCAACACCTTGAACTTGTCAAAAACCTTTTTCAAAGTCGAGCTTTGTAGATAGTAACACTACTATAAGTGTCCGCTTCCTCTTGAAGATCCATTTATTCTCAATGGCTTGCCGATCATCGGCAAGTCAACCAAAATCCATACTTTGTTCTCAACATGGATCCCATCTCGATTTCATGTCTTCCAGCCATTTAGGGAATCGGGCCATCATCGCTTCCTCATAGTTCGGTTCATCATGGTCTAGTAACATGACTTCTAGAATAGGATTACCGTACCACTTTGGTGCGGATCTTACTCTGGAAGACCTACGAGGTTTGGTAGCAACTTGATCCAAGTTTTATGATCATCATCATTAACTTCCTCACTAATTGGTTGTAGGAATCACTTGAACTGATTTCGTGATGAACTACTCTCCAATAAGGGAGAAGGTACAATTACCTCATCAAGTTCTACTTTCCTCCCCTCACTTCTTTCGAGAGAAACTTCTTCTCTAGAAAGGATCCATCTTAGCAACAAATATCTTGCTTTCGGATCTGTTTAGAAGGTGTACCCAATAGTTACCTTTGGGTATTCTATGAAGACGCTTCTCGATTTGGGTTCAAGCTTATCGTGAAAAACTTTTTCACCTAAGCATCCAACTCCAAACTTTTAAGAAACAACTTAGGTTTATTGTTAAACCATAGTTCATACGGTGTCGTCTCAACGGTTTAGATGGTGCCCTATTAAACGTGAATGCAGCTGTCTCTAATGCATAACCCCAAAACGATATTGGTAAATCGGTAAGAGACATCATTGATCGCACCATATCAAAATAAAATCGTTTGACGTTCGGACACACCATAACGTTGTGGTGTTCCGGTGGCGGAGCTGTGAAACTATTCCACATTGTTTTAATTGAAGACCAAACTCGTAACCAAATATTCATCTCCACGATCAGATCGCGGAAAATTTATTTTCTTGTTACGATGATTTTCTACTTCACTCTGAAATTCTTTGAACTTTTCAACTATTTCAGACTTATGTTTCATCAAGAAGATATCGATATCTGCTCAAATCATCTGTGAAGGTCGAAAATAATGATACTTGCCACGAGCATCAACACTCATTGAATCGCATACATCGGTATGTATTATTTCCAATAAGTCATAGCTTGTTCCATTGTTCCGAGAACGGAGTTTTAGTCATCTTGCCCAAAAGGCACGGTTCGCAAGCATCAAATGATTCATAACCAAGTGATTCCTAAAATCCATCTTTATGGAGTTTCTTCATCGCTTTACACGATATGACCAAACGGTAGTGCCACAAATAAATTGCACTATCATTATTAACTTTGCATCTTTTGGCATCTATATTTTGAATATGTGTATCACTACGATCGAGATCCAACAAACTATTTTATTGGGTGTATGACCATCGGGTTTTATTCATGAAAAAAACAATTATTCTTTGACTTTAAATGAATAACAGTATTGCAATAAACATGATCAAATCATATTTATGCTCAACACCAAATAACACTTATTTAGGTTCCACACTAATCCCGAAAGTATAGGGAGGTGCGATGATGATCATATCAATCTTGGAACTACTTCCAACACTCATCGTCACTTCCCTTCAACTAGTCTCTGTTTATTCGTAACTCCTGTTTGAAGTTACTAATCTTAGCAACCAACAGTATCAAATACTGGGGCTACTATAAACACTAGTAAGGCACACATCAATAACCTGTATATCAAATATAACCTTGTTCACTTTGCCATCCTTCTTATCCACCAAATATTCAGGGGTAGTTCCGCTCCAGGACCAGTTCCATTGCAGCAAAATACTCAGCCTCGGGCTTAGGTCTAGACTTGGGCTTCTTCACCGAGCAGCAACTTGCTTGCCGTCCTTTTAAGTTCCCTTCTTCCCTTTGCCATTTTCCTTGAGACTAGTGGTCTTGTCAACCATCAACACTTGATGTTTTTCTTGATTTCTACCTTCCGATTTTAGCATCACGAAGAGCTCGAGAATCTTTTCGTCATCCTGCATACTATAGTTCATCACGAAGTTCTACTAACTTAGTGATGGTGACTAGAAATTCTTCAATCACTATCTTATCTGGAAGATTAACTCCCACTTTGATTCAGCGATTGAAGTACTCGACAATCTGAGCACATGCTCACTAGTTGAGCGATTCTCCTCCATCTTTTAGCTATAGAACTTGTTGGAGACTTCATTTCTCTCAACTCGGGTATTTGCTTGAAATATTAACTTCAATTCCTGGAACATCTCATATGGTCCATGCGTTCAAACGCCTTTGAAGTCCCGATTCTAAGCCAAGCATGGTGCACTAAACTATCAAGTAGTCATCATATTGAGCTAGCCAACGTTCATAACGCGATCTCCATATTGAGTTAGCCAAAAACCGCTCCCAATAAGCCA
>JAHIAM010013694.1:0-12392 GCA_021605205.1 Aegilops longissima
ACCCGGGGTATTTCGTTGTGCCCGGAATTATCAAGGAATCCTTCGGTCCTCCCAACAACCAATTGATTCTCGGCAATTTGTTAAGCCAATGCCGACTGGTCCTTTAAGCTTGAGTGGGAGGTATTTGATGGTGTAGATCATCGCCGTGGGCCATGTGGATATGGAGGAGGTAGTCCTCGATCCAAACCGCGAGGATCTGTTGTGCCATCGTATGATTCAATGTTTCTGGTTTGAAACCCTCAGGGTTTGATGATCCATTACTTCATCATGAAGCATAGTGGGTGTCTTGGCGCCTCTGTATTGAGCTATATCCGGGCAGCTCAAATGAGCTTTGTCTCTGTGTTTGGCGGCGAAATTTTTATCCGGCGTGTGATTTAATCATGTGTAATGGGCTGATCCGTAGATCGATTTTGTTTGCTGCCTTGTCCTCAATATGTCTGCCAGTGCAGCGTTTCCCGTGTCTTGGTACTTTTGCGGCCTTTGGTGCGGCTTGAATGGAGGTCTAGAGGCCTCTGTCAGCGACCACGGGTGGCGATCGGCCGGCATCATCTTGGCCAGTGATGTGATTTTAGGTGCTGCTTCCTCTAATGGGGTAGCAGCCTGCGTTCAAGTGTATCTCTTGGAGGCGTTAGAGTTCATACTCTTGGCTCAAGGACTTCAGTCCATCTGCATTAATAAGTCTTAGTCATCTCTAATTTAGCGCTTTCTTGAGGGCTGCTTTTTGGTGGGATCCTCGAGGCACGACAAATTCTTGTCGTTGGGGCTTGCCTCATCTTCGGAGGGAGCATATAATTATCGTCCTCCACCTCCTGCAGCTCCATCATGAGTGAAAATCGTTATATCGACTAGAGGGGGTGAATAAAGCGATTTTATGAGATTCTTGGTTGAGGAATTTGCTGGTGAGGAAATTCCTTGCGAAGAAACTACTGCTGACGGAATAAGTACTCAGAAGTAAGCGTAGCATATTACAAACATAGTCATCATGATGAAATATGAAGACAATCACGAGTGCTGAAAAGCGTAATCACGGGGATAACTTTAAGATGAAGACAAAAGCAATGAAGAAATTGAGGCGAGGAAATTGAGAAAGTCTTGAGTCAAGTCTTCAAACACAGATATGAACAAACACTCCAACACGATAATGAGGAAATGAAAGAGGTTGAGGAAATAGAACTTGATTAGGTTGGTGAAGACTGATGATTTGGTAGACCAGTTCGCTTCTTTGTGTGTCAGAGTTAATACGTCCGGTTGGGCGGTGAGTATTTAAACTCGAGGACACACAGTCCGGAGGGCTGATCAACGAGCACGCGGCTCAGAACATTAAGATCTCTCCACATTATTCTCCTTGAACTAAGGTCATGCATGAGCCTCGTCCAATCACTTCGTGGTAGAGTCTTGAGTGACTTCAAACCTTCACATACTTGGGTCAACCAAAGATCCTGAATTCCTCTTGGATGCTCTGAACTTGGCGCCTAACACGTGCAGAAAACCACGATCTTCAAAGGTAACAGCGTCGGATCCACGCGGGATCAATTTCTTGGTGATGCTCAATCACTTTGGGTTTTGTAGGGGTTTGGTGTTTGGGTTTTCTTCCTCACTTTTGGGTTTCTCCTCACTTGATGATTTTTCGCTCAAATTCCTCGGAGGATGGGTTGCTCTCAAATGACAAGTGTCAAGTTCTCTCGGAGCAGCCAACCAACTAGTGGTTGAAAGGCTGACTATTTATAGCCTGAGAGCAGCCCGACATGATAGAACATAAATGCCCTTCAATGATATGGCCGTTAGGTGGATAAGATATTTTGGGGACATTGTTTGGCATGCCTTTAACATGATCGGAAATTTGACTCTCAAATTCCTCTCGGGGCTATCATGTTCCTCCTTTGTGGTAGGCAATCATTTGGCAATTCCTAACTCCTCACAGTCGAGAACAAATTCCTCGGTGACTAGAGAGCTTAAGTCTACATCCTTTGAAGAAAGTATTTGAGCTGTATGAAGATTTCAAAAGCTTCACTCGAAAGGGATCGGTGGGTGTAGGATTTTGAGTTGAGCATCACATGGAAATTTTTCCTTAGTATTTCCTCGACCCCCTTTAACGATCTGCAGGTTTTTCCTATGACTCAAAGAAAGAAAAATGAAACTACGAAAACAAAAAGTCTTCACGCTTCATGTTCCTCAAATGAATACCAAGTCTTCAAGGTCACACCAATTTCTTCACTTTCAAAGTCTTGAGAAGAGTCTTCGAATATCAAAGTCTTCAGGTTGAAGAACTTCATTTTTGAGAATTAAACTTTCTCTGTAATTATCAAACTCCTCCTAGACTTATAGACTTTGTGTACACTCACAAGCAGCATTAGTTACTTAACCTATAAGTCTTCAATACACCAAAATCACTAAGGGGCACTAGATGCACTTACAATCTCCCCCTTTTGATGGTTGATGACAACATAAGTTAAGTTTTCAACGAGGATAAACATATGAAGTGTAAATCACTGATAATGAGGAATTTGATTGCAAGATATAGAAGAACTCCTACGAAGGTGTGCATAGTGAGGAATTTGCTTTTGAGGCAATGCACATTTGAAGAGAATGAATCATGGAGATCTCCCCTATATCTTGTAATTCATATGCATTTAACATATAGTATGAAGAATTTGAAATGCATGATGAAATATGGTGTTATGATGTTATACAATGTAGCATATCAAAAGTACCGAGAGCCCAAAAGGCCAAAGTGGATCAAACATAGCAAATATCAAAACTACTTCTAATCAGAGCATAGAGCAAAAGCATAATGCATCAAAAGTATCAAAAGCACCATCGGGTTTAAGATTACAACTCGATCCAATAAAGGTTGAAGAAGAGCGAGTTGTAACTTAATAAAATATTGTATATAGACAACAAACCTAGACCGGCTGAAAACTAACTCAAATTTCTCCCCCTTTGTCATCAAATGACCAAAGGATCGAAACTAGGACTAACGCTCTTGAAGAATTTCAAGTTGAAGACGGGCGCTTGACATTGTGAGGTTGTTGTTTGTTGAAATAGGACCAGCAATGATGTCTTCCAAATCTTCATTTTTCATCGGTGTCGCGAGATGAAGAATAGGAGCTGCCACAAAGGAAGGAACTTTGACTTTCTTGAATTTCTTGGAGGAGGTGCAGACGAGTCAAATTCTTCCTTGAGTCCCATTGAAGTCGAGTTCTTCCTCCTTGTAGACATATGAAAGAACAGCCAGTGATCATAACAGAGGTTTCATGAAGGTAGTAGTGGTTTTTTCTTCAGCGCATTGTGTGAGGTCATCATGTTGTAAGATGAGTACCAAGTGGCGTTTGACCCACTTATGATTCTGATCAACAACCGATGAAGGCGAGGAGTAATTCACGATCAGTCATCACCACAGGTGCACGATGGCTTGAGGACTTTGCTTGGTGAGGTATTTCTGCTTTGAGTCATGTGTGCGAGAGTCATCATTGGTGGAGTAGGATGCTTTATGAAACTGTCCATCAATGGATGAATGCCTTCATCTATCACAACGGTGGCCTTGCCTTGTCATCGGTGAGGTAATTATCCGTTTGAGGACTTCAATCGAGGCGAGAATATCTGCGATGGTTCAAAATGTCGACCTTGTAATTTAGTGAAGACCTTGACTGATGAATCTCATAATCCAAAGGCGCATAAGGCTTCAGCTCAAAAGGTGACATGGCAATGTTAGCAGTCCTCATGAAGAAATCATGTGGAAATTGTGCGGAGAGCGCCATGGGATGATGTTGAAAAGCATATTCTTCATGATGCCAATGACTTCTTCATCGTTCGATCGTGGCCTTTGATAGGACTCATAGTCTTTGTCGAGAATCCGATAAAGTATCTGAGGCACATATAATAATTCCTTGTGAGAATTTGGTTCTTAGGGCCTGCCTTGGCTTCAAAACTTCATCGGCACTTGCATATGGTGATTTGAAAGTTCTTTTCTTCATAGATCGTGCATGCACCATCAAGCGGAGGGCCAGGTGGTAGAACGCGAAGCAATTCACTTGCTGGTGCCTTGTAGTGATGTTTTTAGGATCATCGATCTAAGACCATGAATTTTCGTCTTGAGCGTCTCCGGTGATGTGCGGGGTTACATAGAACTGAAGAATTAGTTCTTCGTTCAGTCACAAATATCAGTCGAGAAGTTTAGAAGATCTGCGTCGTGAAGAACTGGCGAGGGTGGCTCAAAGCTTTGGGCGACTCCATATCCACATGGGGAATATGAGCATGATCGAAGATTTTGTCCTTGTTGAAAAGCCTTGAGGAATAGAAGTTTGCTTGGCTGGCGGTCGAGCGCGCTCTTCCTAATCGTGAGGCGAATCATAAGGATTATATTCGTTGAAGAACACGTGCTCGACAAAGAAATCTTGACCTTGAACTTTTGCTTGGTTGAAACGGATTCTTTTGCTTGGCGTAGAGGTGTCGGTGAGTTGCATCACCACCTCTCGGTCTCAACAGTTCAGGTTCTTGACATGAGAATTTCTTGTTCCTCAGGAGCAGTGATCGAGGATTAACGGCAGATGATTTCATGAGCACTAGTGGCTGGAATTTCTTCATGCACAGAACCGATTCGGTTGATTTTCTTAGAGTCCATACAGGTTTTGTGTGAGGAGAGTGAGAAACTTGTTGGAGAGCGGGGTGAAGAGAGGGAGTATTAGGATGCTTGACTTTCCCAAAGTCATCATTTATCCTTTGTAGTGGCGCATCCAATATCCACATCTTCATTTTCAATTTCCTCGTACCGACAGAGGAATTTCATGAATCGATGAGGAAATAAGCAGGGTTGAAGGGATTGCTTCCACTTCAATTTCTTCATCAATTTCTCTGACGAAGCAGCAGATTGATGTTCTTCATCAGATCGATTGGGATCTCATAGTCTTCTCCAAAAGGAACAACTTCCTTTGATGGTATGGAGAAGTGGGAACAGCATCAATCGGGTTTTCAAATGAGCTGCTCATTGGCTTCATTTTCTTACGTGACGAAGAATAAGTTGTAGCTGATGCTTTCCTTTTCTTCTGTAACTCGTTCTGCAGCCTTGGTTTCTTCCCATCGAAGCAGATGGAAGAATTGGAGTTGGAGTTAGCGCGAGGAGGAGAGGCGGAATTTAGTGCGGATTTCTTGAGAGGCAAGCCATGATGATTCCCACATCTTGAGCAATTTCTTAGGCGCACCACTAGTGGGTGCCACAGCGATTCTCTTGGTGCTGGTGGGATGGGATCATCAGCCACAGGAAGCAGCATTTTTCTTCAATGAGCTGAACGTTATCAAGAGTGCTGGCATTTTCTTCGATGGGCTGATGACTCTCGGCTCGAGAATTCATGTTGCCTTTAGGGCAGCAACACTTGTAATTTCACCGTCGGGTTAGTCTGAATCGGTCTTGACTCCTTGCCAATCAGCATAGTGGGTATGAAGTTTTTGCTGAGGTCTTGAATTTCAGTTTGAATTTGGAGAAGTTCCTCGGTGTCATCTTGACAGCGTTTTCTTGAGAACTTCTCCTTCCCTATTGAGCCTTTTGATTTCTCGCCTTCTCAAACTTCCATTTTCTTCAGCGATAGAGTGAGTCGTGCATGACTTTGACCAGTGTCGAGATGAAGATCAGGCAGAGGGGTATTGGGATCGTGTGCCAGAGTCAATAAAGTCGAGGACTTTCTTGGGTCAATAGCGATGTACAGATGTACCTTTGGCTCTAGCGGCCTTCACTAGCGGTCTCGATGATTTCTTCAAGTTCTTCATCGGATGCCTCATCATCGGATGGTACTGGAATACAACTTGTTTCTTCCTTGGACTAGGCGAGGACCTCGTCCATTGTTGCTTTGTCTTGGTGAGTCGGGCGGATAGGAAGTTGGGCAGGTGAGGAACTTGCGAAATGCGAGCAATTGAAACCAGTGGTCCTTTGACAAGTAGCAGTGCCGGAGGCGAAGGTTTTTGAATTGTTGAGGACTTTGGTGGAGCTGGCGGTGTGAAATTGCTTGGAAGGTCTTCTTGGAACTTGGCCGTGAGGCGCGGATGATAAACACTTGGCTTATAGAGGCTTCTTTTGCATTGATTTCCTCGGTTTGACCGAGACCTCGATGCGATGGGCGAATCCTCATTGAATTTCTTCACTGCCTCCTTTGCTTGCTTTGCCAATTTTGTGGCGTTTAGCCCATTCATCGGAAAGTCCTCACGCGTTTGGCTAGTGGGATCAGCTATTTGGCGGTGCCAAAGGCTCTTGGGCATGGAGGATTTAGCGAATTTCTTCATGTACTTAGGAGTTACATATCTGTATCCTTCCATTCCGTGCCCATCTCCGTTCAATCTTACGAATCGCACCTTGCGTTGATTTTTGCTTTCTTCATCCGGTGCAATAGTCGCATATATTTCCTCGAGGATTTCAAGCTGTCATAACCTCGGGTTTCTTTCCTCCCTTCTGCGGCTTCTTACCGTCGCCATTTCTTGAGTTGAGAAATTGAACAATTGAGTTCTCGAAGAATGTGCATTTTCTTGGAGCGCTGCAAATGAGTTAAGTTGATGAGAACCTAGGGATTCAGGCGGACATTTGTACTGTGAGCAGTATAGGTGCGAGGAATTTGGAGAGGTCATATCGTTCTCGGAAGGTTTTCAAAAGAACAAGTTTTGAGGATTTTGACCGGATGAGCCTTGAAGAATTTCACTAAGCGTTCTTTGTCTTAGGTTCGAGTTGTATAGATCGAGGATCCACACAATTGAGGAATCTTGAAGAAAATCATTGCTTAGAAAGCGAATCAAGAGATTTGAGGTGTTCATATGTGGAAGAATTTGAAGAATAAACACCTTTGAAGAATTTGAAGAAGATTTGAGAATCAAAGCGAGTAATAAAAGTAACTTTTAATTTACAAGTGAAGAACACGTGACGAGAAGAACAGTTGGGAAGTTAATCGTTCAGATCTTCCGCCCTAACTTGGCGGAGAAATCAGCTACGGCGGCGGGTGAAGATTTCAGATCGGTAGCAATCGTGGCGAGGTCAAGCGATGAAGCTTTTCCTCACCGGACGATGGAGTAGCGGCGGCTAGGGTTTGAGAGCTCGGCGGAAGAGAGGTCGGCGGATAAAAAGTGAGGAAGGGAGAGGTATTTATAGACCGGTGAAAAGCGGATGTGAAGATTTAGGGCGAACATGCCTGACCGCTTCCCTTCTCCGACATTGTCACCCCGTCTTGTGTAGTGGAGATGTGTCGATCGTGGGTGAATAAAATAATGCATCGTGGGATGCGGAGCGGTTTAATGATAGCGAAGGTTTGAATAAGATTTGTTTTAAAAGTTCCGTTGCAATTTCTTCATTGTCAAGGACACGGTGAAGAATTTGAGCGAGTTTCAAAGTAAAGCACATGAAGAATTTGTGAATGGATTGGGTTGAGTATAGCATAGGGAAGGGTCCGATCACATTCACTTAGCGAAAAGCGACTTGAAGAAATAGCCATAAGTGAATCTTGTAGAGGACATAAACTCATATATATATATATAGCCAATGAAGAAAAGGCAGCGGAAGCAGTGAAGATTTTGCAAAGTTGAAGAATTTGAAAAAGCGAAGAATTTCAAAACGAGGAAAAACTCAAATTGAAGATTTTCAACTTTGGTGGTGGCGTGACCCACCGTATAAGAATGATGATTTCGGACACAGCGTACAATTGTCGTAGGGTTCGAGAATCAAATTTCTTCATTAATTTCTTCACACTTAGAGTGTTATTCTTCATTGATTGGAAAAGCGTTTCTTCATGTGTTGCACATCTAAGTCATCAATTTTGCATAAGTGTTAGGATGTGTCCTTTTCAAAGAACATTCGAAGATTCTAAGATATTTAGCTCACCAACTTGCTAAATCTCTTCTCATCCAAGGGCTTAGTGAAGATATCAGCTAGCTGTTCTTGATCTTCAGTGCTCGATGGAGATGTGCCCTTCAACACATGATCACGAAGAAAATGATGGCGAATTTGAATGTGCTTTGTCTTGAGTCTGAACTGGGTTGTGAGCAATCTTGATGGCACTCTCATTGTCACAATAGAGGCACATTCTTCACGTTGATGCGTAGTCCTTGAGGTTTGCTTCATCCATAGTAATTGAGCACAACAGAGCCAGCAGCAATGTATTCACTTCCGATGGACGGTGATACCGTTCTGTTTCTTGAGGACCAACGGACCAAAGATCGTCGAGAAATGACAAGTACCGATGTTGACTTCGGTCCACGATCACCAGCATAGTCAGTCGGAATATCAATGAGATCAAAAGTAGAGCCCTTGGGGTACCATAATCCTAGTGTTGGTGTGTGAGCTAGATATCGAAGAATATGCTTCACACCTTATGGTGTGATTCCTTGGTGTAGCTTGAAATCGGGCACACATGCAAACACTAAGCATTATATCGGCCTAGATGCACATAAGTACAATAAAGAACCAATCATGGGCGGTATACCTTGTGATCAAGTCAATACCATTTTCATCGATTGCATAGATGGCCATTTGTGGGCATAGGAATTTTGACACCTTTGCAATCTTGCATGCGAATTTCTTGAGGACATCTTTGAGGTATTTCTCTGAGATATGAATATGCCATTGTGTTGTTGGAATTTGAAGACCTAAGAAGAATTTCAACTCTCCATCATAGACATTTGATATTCTTCACTCATCATATAGGCAAATTCATCACTATAACGTTGGTCGATCGACCAAAGATAATATCATCAACATATATTTGGCACACAAACAGTTCACCATCATAAGATTTAGTAAAAGAGTAGGTCAGTGAAGGGTGTGAAGCCATTCTTCCGAAGAATTCCTTCAATGTATCATACCGCTGAGGGGCTTGCTTGAGGCCATAGAGGGCCTTATTGAGTCTGAAGACTTTGTCGATTCTTTGGATCTTCAAAACACGGGGTTGAGCAACATATACTTCTTCCTCAAGCTTACCATTGAGGAATGCACTTTCCATCCATTTGATATAAAGTGATATTGTGATGGTTAGCATAGGCGAGTAATATTGAATAGACTCAAGTCTAGCACAGTGCAAAAGTTTCATCGAAATCAATTCCTTCAACCTGCGTGTAGCCTTGAGCTACTAGTGGTGCCTTATTCCTCACCACAAGACCATTTTCATCTTGCTTGTTGCGATAGATCCACTTTGTGCCAATGATATTATGCTTGGAGGATGCGGCGTTTGACCAGTTCGAGACTTGTTGAGCTCGGGATGTAATTCTTCTTGCATGGCCTGAATCCCTCCGGCTCGAAATGCTTCATCTACCTTAGTGGGCTCTGTGATAGAGACAAAAGCATAGTGCCCACAAAAGTTAGATAAATGTGAAGCTTTTGAGCGGTGAGAGGACTGGCGCTTCAATGTCATCGATGATCTTGTCCACTTGCACTTCTTTTTAGCGAGGATGAGCTGGTTGTCTTGAGGAATTTGATCATTTTCCTCGGCACCATTTTCTTGACATTATCTTGGTGCATCGTTCGGCGTTCTTGTCTGAGGAATGAATTCTTGGCATTTCTTGATGGAATGACATCCTCGGTTGCCTTGAACTGATAGAATCCTCGGTGCTGGTTATCTAACCGAAGGTAGGTGCTCTCTTTGCGAGCCATTAGTTTCATCGAACCGCATCTGATGTCAACAATCTTGTGAAGTCGATGTTGAAGACTCTGGGTGTCGAGTCCTTTCCGTAACCAAGCATAAAACCTTCATGTGCTTTCGGTGCAAATTTAGATTGTGGTGAGGATCTCTAATCAGCATTTAGCCAAGACTTTGAAATAACACATTGGGTTTCTTGTCGTGAGGAGTTCATAGGATCTTCTTGAAGAATTTGTGAAGATATACTCGTTGATGATGGGCACCTAGTGTCAATTGCTTCAATCAGCGACTAGGCGTTTTGTATTCATCAAGCATAGTCGAGCCATCTCAACAAGAGTTACATTCTTGCGCTCCTGACGCCATTTCTTTGAGGAGTATAGGGCGATAACTCATGAGTAATACCAAGTTCATCAAGATAGTCATCAAGACCGAATTCTTGAACTTCGGTTCCATTGTCACTCTGATGTGCTTGATCTTCACACAAAGTTGGTTGAAGCCCTCGAGGAAAATCGTTTGAAGATTTCGCACTTGATTTTAAGTAACAATGTGTACCCATGTGTAGAGTAATCATCAACAATAACAAAGCCATAAGGATGCATCATTAGTGATGAGTAATGATTGGGACCAAAGGGTCCATGTGAAGCAATTCGAAGGAACGAGTAGTGGTCATGATAGTCTTATTTGGATGCTTGGCCTTGGTCATTTTCGACTTCAGGCTCCATAAGTGATCCTTGAGGAATTTGACATTCTCAATGCCAATGACATGCTTTTCTTCATGGCGTGTGCAAATTCCTCATGCTGTGACCAAGTTCGATGCCATAGCCATTATACGAAGCTTTTGCAAGTAGGCCAGGTGGTTGTGGTCCAAAGAAGTCAACAATATACAAGTCTCCTCTCCTAAAGCCTTGAAGACTTTGGAATTGTCGACTTCCATAATCACAACACCGATACTTGCCAAGATAACAACCATATCAAGATCACAAAGCATTGAGGGACATGAGGTTATATCCTAAAGACTCAACAAGCATGACTTTGTCCATGTGCATGTCCTTAGAGATAACAACCTTACCAAGTCCCAATACGACTTTTGCCTTTGTCAAAAGATGATATGCTTGGATGTGGCGGTGATAAGGAGCATCCATCAATAGATTCTTGTCACCGGTCATGTGATTTGTACATCCACTATAGAACCCACTCGGTGGCTTTGGGTTGATCATCCTGCGGATGAATTAGTACAACTTACGATCTCATATACTTCATCGGTGAAGAATATGATATCAAGTTCATCAGATGAATTTCATCGATCGATATTGAGATAAGCGGTATGAGGGCGTGTGAAATGAAAGTTCATTTCATCATGATTAGCTCGTCCTTCGGGCATTTTGGGGCCCCGACAAATTCTTGAGCGTTGAGGCACGTCTGGAGACTGACCTACGGAAGAGATTAGTTCTTTTCTTCACCACCCACATCGAAGGGGTGGCAAAAGTTCATCATGCGAGCACCATATGAGAATGGTGGCATAGAGGCCAAACCATTTCGTTTCACATAAGGGGTTAGGGTAAGCATATGAATAAGCGGAGAAATTCTTGAGGACTTATGAACATATTGGTTTGAAGAATAATGCACTATTCATAGCCCTTAGCTCTACCTGCGAAGCAGAGTTGTTAGACGATGATAATCATATGAGGACTTTGATCCTTTTGAGGAATTTGATCCACGTGAGAATTTGGTCCGTATGAGGACTTGGATCCATATGAAGAATTTGGTCCATATGAAGAATTTGATCTGGGTTCCTATTCTTCCGGTGGTGTCATGAGGACATTCACGAAGACTTTCAAGGCACTTCTTGGGAACCAGATTTTCTTCATAGGGAACCGTTCTGCGATTAGTGCCAACATATCTAGCAAATACTTCACCATTCGATTTTTGAACAGTTTATAGTTTGAGTCAAATGACTCATCAAGAATGAGGAAATTCACATGTAAGCCAGATAAGGTAGATGGATCAGCTGGAGGTCCCTTTGCGCAACCCATGAGGTTTTGGGATCTTGCTCGGGCTTCAATATGTTCCATCGACATTGAGTTTCCTCTCAAAGGCAATACCCTCTTTCCTAGGGTTCTGTTGAGGATCGCTTTTAAGCACATCACAAAAGTCGATGCCCTTTGAGGCTTTTGTACATGCTGTCATGTACAATTCCTTGATCCTGCATCGTCGGTGATACTAGCAATGTCCTCGGATGAGGAATTAGTGATAGCGAGGCGGTGAAGAATTTATAACAGTTGAAGCATTTGAACATTGGTGAAGAATTAGCGATTCACGTTCAATGCACTTTAAGCATGGAGGAACAAATTCTTCTTGAGAAGCGCTGATTTGTTGAGCAAGTAATGAATCGGCTCCTACGAAGATCTTCATAACTTCGCTCTTAGCTTCTCAAGATCTTGCTTTCTTTGAAGAAATTCATAAGAAAGTTTCTCATGATCGGATAAGAGAGTGTTATGATGACCTTGAAAAGTTCAAGCCTAGGCGAATCTCTGAAGATTTTCGATCGGGGCTTGAGTCGATCCATTTCTTCACCTAACATATCATCACTCTTATCTAGCATGTTTTGAACCTTTTCAAAAGCCCTTTGTTGTTTTATAGCAATCTTAGCAAGTTTAGAGTAGCTGGGCTTGAGATCCTCATCGATTCATTTTCACTAGATTGGGGAGGTGAAATTGGTACCTTGCACCTTTTGCCATGAAGCAATAGGTGGGGCGTAATCATCATTTTCCTCATCGGGCTTGTGGGGCGGGA
>JAHIAM010013695.1:0-12077 GCA_021605205.1 Aegilops longissima
CCCCAAATGAGTCTAACCACCCTCCCGTGCCTGCCGAGGCCCAACCCTAACCCCTCCGGTGGTGAGCCTCCGTCCCCCACGCCGGCGCCCCCCGCCACCTCTAACCCAAGACCCCACCAAACCCCGGCTCACCTCTAGCTACCGTGCCCCGGGCCCATTTGGAGCCCGGAAAGTGCAAAGGCACTTGTTCCGCCCCTGCCTCGGGCTGGGCTGAGCCGGTGAGTTGACCTCACCGGCCCCTGGACCCTCGGGTCAATGAGGGACCCCAAATCTAATTAGGATTAGTTTTAATTAAAACTAATTAGTAAACTAACCGAATGGGTCCCACGGTCATTTGACCGACCCCCCGTTGACCCCGCGCATGTAATTTGCGCATTAATTTAAATTTGGAATTATTTTATAAATAAAATCCAAATATAATTCAATTTTCAAATGCTTATAACTTTTATTCTATAACTCCAAATGCAAAGATTTATATTGAAAATTTATCAAAAATACACTCTATCCATTGGTACAGGTTTCATGCATGTTAAAACAAGTTAACTATGCTGAATAACCAGATTAAGATTTTGCACCATTAGGACTAACTACATGATCCATCATTTGAACCTTTGGTTCAAATGAGATCATCCCCCCCTCCAACCATTAGGCCAACACAATTCATCTTGCCATGTCATAGCATGCATCATATTGTTGCATATTGGTTGTATGTTTATTTTGGTGTGTTTTCATGATAGGTTCTTAAGATAACCTCGATAACCCATCCAAGGGCGTTTTCACCCGCCCATCGGCAAGCAATTCATTGAACATTCCGATAAAACCCATGTTCTCGCTTCTTTATTTTTTGCATTAAGACAACGCGATTCAACTGTTGGCGGGTAGGAACCCACTTCCTTTGCATGACTTCATTGCCACAAATTAGATGAAACCCACTAGTATGTGTAGGAGTTGATTGAGCCATGTTTGTGATTCCTACCATGCTATGCTTGCTATGCTTAGAGTTGTGTCGTCCGCTCATCGGGATGATGAACTGGAGTGAAAGGTTGTTTGGTTCGAGAGTAAGTGTTGAACCGATTTGGTAAAGGTATCGATGAGAGGCCATGTAGGAGTACATGGTGGGTTGTTTCATTGAAGCCAACTTAAGAACGAGATCTTGTTTGTGATCCATGAACCCTACTACCACAATTGGGATCCTAATTGACCTCTCCTTAACCACCCCTGTCATAGTCCGGAGTTGCAAGTAGTTTCGTGTTTGTAGCATTTGGGGCAAGTGACCTTAGGGGTGGGTTGTGTTGTGGCAGGGTTGGTCCAAAGGCCCGTTATCTCGGGAACCCGCACACATCGTGGGCTGTATGGGAAACCTCGCGGACTTCGGATGGAACCCCAATAGGCTAACCGGACTAGGGACTTGAGTGTTTAGGTAGGTGGGCCACACCCCGTGGGCTTCCGCTTGGGTTGGGTAAGTCGGTAAACCAATAAGTGGTGAGGCGGGGAAGTAACCCAGGTTAATTATGATCTATTAATAGCCGTTCCACGGAGAAGGACTTCGGGTTACCTATATCAGTTCATAGACAAGTAAATGGATACTACTAAAAGCCTCAAGATAAGTGTGAGTATATGGATGGCCCTCCGGGGATGAAGAGAGGATCCAGGGAGTATTGTGATGGTGGATAGGGACTTACGACAAAAATGCTTTACAAAGTGTGTCAGGATACAGCCAAGAGTCAAAGTGGCTTTGATTTAACCCCTTCCTTCCTTGAGAATGTGTGTATGATGGATTCGTGGAAGACTTGGGCTTTTGTACTCATGTTTGTTAATCAATATTTTTGAGGACTATACTACCCTCCGAGGTTCTATGTAGATGTTGACTTAAAAGTAGCCACCCGTGGGATCTAAACTTGTGAAGGGCCATGTAGATAGAAAGGCTCCAACAAGCTTTTTTCTTCTAGGTCCCGCTACTTTGCTTCCCATGTGCTTGTATGATTGTATGATTTTGTTGGGTCATGTGACCCCCTGTATGAATATTTATGTATGGCCCCGGCCTCTTAAATAAATACTTGAGTTGTAGAGTTTTGTTGTGATGCCTTGTTGTATTTACTCATATCGGGATATTTGGTATGATTGAAATGCTTGGTATGAGTGGGATCCCACAATCTAGTTGTTTATCCTTGGCAGCCTCTCATATGGGGAAATGTGTCTTGTGTTCGGGATAGTAGTCCCTGCCGGTTCACCGGTCCCTAGCCCAAACTTTGCTTGGACACTTGCCCGGCATGTGATTCATTTTCCCTTATTCTTCCTTGGGAAATGTCCGCGTGATACTTGAGTCCTGCTTAGCCTCGCCCCGGGATACCGGAGTCCCTTAGCCCCGGACAGCCGTTCATCGTGATGACCACATGCTCAAGTGTTTCATGTATGCCTGTCCCCAAAGGTTAGTGGGGTTTTTCACGATAGCCATGTCGGCCGGGTTCTTTGTCATTGGATGCTAGCGACACTATCATATCGGAGCCAAAAGCGCAAAGGTCCCGGCCATGGTGGCACACCGGGGATACCGTTGGAGGCCCAAAGTGAATGAGGTGTTACCAGCTAGGTCGATGTGACTTGAATCGGGTCCCGAAGGTGGCATCGAGGGGCTCGTAGGTCCGCTAAGCCAAACTGGTAAGTTGAGTCTAGAAATGCTTTAGTTATATGTAGGGGAATTGATTGTGGGAGGGGAACGAAGGCTTTTTACTTTTACCTTATGCCTCGATCTGAGTCATCCCTCTCATTCAACGTGGGTATAGGACTAGGCTTCTTCTTCGTTCACGGTTTACTATCCGTAGTACCTTGTAGGATTGTTGGTTACATCCTCGTTAGTGTACTAAATTTTAGTATGCTAATTTGAACCGAACCTTGATATGATGTTGTTGAGTGTTTGCAAATCTGATTTTGAATGTCTCAAATTTGATTTGAGCATTTGATGTTATTGCCCGATTTTCCCTAGAAATTTAATGCCTTTGCATTATGGCTGTGCTTTCAGATGGCCCCGTCCCGAACCAAGTGGTTACCGACTCCCATCGATGTGTGCGGTCCCACCCATGTTGGTTAGGGTGATGATTGAGGCTGGTTATCGATGGTATCCCAATATACCGCGAGGCGTTCAGGTTTCAATCAAAGCCAATACCTATCACGGTCCGGTTTATCCTATCCGGACTTGAGCCACTTCCGTCCTATGGGCTCGAATCACTATTGGAATGTCCAAAGATGCAGCCATTCCATGATGACTATTATTCGAGCCAGACTGCTTTTGAGCAACACCGACTTCCGCTATATGCCGATCCCCCCGGGCGCAGGCTACCTTGGGCTTTACGGATGCATCCCATGAGGACTCACCTCCCCACCACCAGTTCGGAGGACAAGGACCGTGAGAACGGCTTGGATGGAGCTGTAATGCCCGTCACCCTGGCTACCCGACTAGGTTTGCCTGCAAGCGGATGTATGGACATGAGATCTACTGTTGGGAGTCCGGACTTCATGGAGTGGCGGAGGTTGGCATCACCCTCCCCGTGGGCCTTTCCCACCCTTGTGGGTCCAACCACATCCAGTCCTTATGGTCCACGGCCCACGATTTTGCTTCCATCATGTTCCACTTGTGCGGGTGGTGATTTCTATGAGGATTACTATGGAGCGCCCGAGATAGTAGTAGTATTGCTAGTTGGTATAGTTGTGTTTCCACCGCTGGTGACTGTGGAATACTTAGTTGGTATCATTCCCAAGTGTAGAAAATAATGTATAGAAGTTGGAATGCTTCCATGAGATGTAACGCCTTTCCTTATAGTTGTATTCGGGCTTGTACTAAACTATGAATGGTGTGTATGACCGTTATATATATATGGCATTTATATTACCATGTCATACGGATGAACATCTTTGCATTCCATCGCCATTACCTTCCGCATTCCTTTTAAATTCTGCCATCCTGGTTTAAACCTTTTCTTGTCTCCCGGGATGGTCAACACTGAATTCTCCGCTGTCCAGAGGGAGAGGCAAGCAGAAATGAATCCCGAACCGCCATCCTTGGCTGAGGTGATTGAAGCGAAGCAATAAGCGGAAACAACCGCTTATTGGGCGCATTGAACAAAACACAGCCCGCCACCAAGAAACGATTTTCACCAATGATTTCGCGCTTTATCCTCCAAAGTTCAAATGTTCCCGAGCCCTGCGCCGATGAGGGTTCAGATTCATCACAAGCGCGTCCGCCATGTTCCAGGCAAGTTACCTTTGCCGCCTATCATCCGGAAGGCCCCGCCTCTCGTGGGAAAACTATGAGGCTATCGTCCCTGGACAAGTTACAACGGGATGAATTGGCCGCTAAAGCACCATATTCCGGGACTTATGGACCCAAAGCGAGGAATTCTGCAGCCACCCAAGGCCGCTGAACGGGATGCTCACCCGGTTGGAGGTTAGCCGTATGCTCCCGGAAGTTTCTACCGATGCTAAGAAGCGCGAGGTTCCGTAAGGGACTTAGCCCAACCGCCGAGATCTCCGTCGCATGAATACCTCTTTCCGGTTAGTCAATAAGGCTATCCGGAGGTGGGCAGATGACTTGAGGCTTCAAAGCACATCCGTGATTTGATCATCATCCGCTGTTCCGGGCCGGGTTTGGGTCCCAAACGCCTACCACCCGGTACACCCCGAGGCCATCCTTGACGCCCCCCAACCACCGATTTTCCACCCAAGACATATGGAGGTCCAACCTAATTGGCCCCACGACCAAATGTGATCACTTGTTTAAATGTGGAAGCGGGCCACTATATTGAGAGTGTCCCCAACAACCCCAATCAATGGAAAGTTCCCGGCAAGCCAGCGAAAGGTTCCTATGCCCGGGCCCCCGCCGTGGCCGTCAACTATGTCTCGAAGAAACCTATGAGGATCCCAACGCCCCCGGCGCTTGTTAATTGCCATCCGAACGTTTTTGATCGGAGCATCTCATTCATTTATTTCAGAGCTATGCTCGTTTGCCCACCCATTCTGGACATGCCAACCTCCATGGAAATTCAAACTCGGTTCTAGATGGCAAACCTCTAGGATAAGTCATGGAATGAAATTTTGTCGAGATAGTCTTTTCCATCTCTAATAGCTCTCAAGTCCTGACATAAAATCATCTTGGGTATGGGGATGTCCCCATTATGCCAAGATTGATTGCTCACTAGAACCGTCAACTTACCCATCCTTGGGCAAAACAGGGATGTTTTAACCCGAGTGTCTAAGCGCCGCTTTACTCCTTAAATGCCAACCTCTTCCGGATCTAAGATATTCCGTATCCGTGATTTCCGATGTCTTCCGAAGAAGCCGTGTTCCACCCGCGGATTGAATTGTGATAGATCTTTTCCCAACCGCCCCAATTCTAGAAGACCTTATAAGATGGCACCCCAGAACTAGTGAACTTAAGAAACAACTCGATGAGTCCTTGCAAAAGGGTTTCATCCGCCTAGTTCATCTCCATGGGCTTGCCCGCCTCTTCGAAGAAGAAGGATGTACGGATCGATGGTTGTAGATTACCATGCCAATTTGGTCACTATCAAGAACAAGTATCCGCCCCGGGATCAACGACGATGATCAGCTCGCGGATCCTCGTTTCTAAGATGGATTTGAGGTTGGGCTACCATCAAATCAAAATCAGAACGGGACATTCCAAACGGCCTTTTCCACCGTTATGGCCAATCGAGTACCGTCATGTCCTTGGATTAACCAACCCACCACCTTCTCCCTTAATGAACTCAATCTTCATGGAGTAGGATTTCGTGTGGTATACCGATGATATACTCATCTACTCCAAGAATGAGGAAGAACATGCCAACATCTAAGGCTAGTATTGATGAAACTTGGAGCACCGCCTTTATGCCAAATTTCTAAATGTGAATTCGTTACCGGTGACCTATCTAGGACATGTAATTTTGGTAAGGGTATTGCTGTCAATCCCGGCGAGTTCGCCGCCCTGATTGACTCCACCTGAATCGGTAAAGCAAGTTCGAGTTTCTTACGAAGCTATTGCCGCCCTTACGAGAATTTCTAAAGTTGTTAAACCCTAACCGAACTCCTCAAGAAAGATAAAAGTTGAGGGGCCAAAGGGAGATCAGCTTCGGGAACAAAAGCGCTGACATCTGCCCTCTTTTATTCCACCAGATTTTTCTAAGGACTTTTTATCATTCGCCCCGGACAAGGACTAGGTTGATACTCATGCAAGATCCCATGTGATTGCTCGATCTCGGCGTTCCCACATGAGGATAACTATCCAAAACCATCTAGAGCTTGCGGGGTTCATGCACTCAAAACCTCAATTTTCCCGGTAATCGTTAAATCTACAGATCACCAAAGTCGAAATATATTTCACCCAACGGTTTGAACTCGGCAAAGCGGGGTGAAATTGATTACAGATTTCACTTAGGAATATCCTACACCCGGAAAGCAATGTCATGGCTGCACTAATGCAAATTTTTGAAAATTTGATGTTACAACAAGGTCAACCAATTCTCCACGAGGAATTTCGTAAGCAACCTTCACATTGTTCCTCGAGGTTTCTTTCCACCCGTTAAAACCGACTCACGGATCAATCATAGCTGCTCAGCGATGATAGAGGGATATTCGGATCAAGGAGAACATTGCTACGGGCTAAATGTTTCTCCAGATGAACAGGTGTTGTCTTCTTAAAACCGCTAGTGGTTCCAAGAAACAACACTCCAAAATGATCCTTAAAGAAGCTCATGACTCTCCTCTCCCATTCATCCTGTACTAAAATGTATCAAGATCTCCGATTTTGTGGACTAGGATGAAGAGGGAAATCCATCATTGCTAACGCGGCCTCGGTTAAAGCGACACCAACGCCTCTTTTCAACCTTTGGAAATTCCTGAATGGAAATGGGATAAAATGGTATGGATTTCATTACCGGTTTCCAGACCAAGAGGGGAATAACGCTATCTTTGTTGATGCCTTCCAAAGTAGCCCTTCCCCTGTTGGAGGTATAACCGCAGCCGCTAGCTGAATTGTACATCTCCCAATGTGTCTCTTCATGGTGTTCCATGAGATTAACTCCACCGTGAGTCTTTCACCTCGATTTTGGGAAAGTTTCCAAAACGCTATGGGAACTCGCCTCCTTTAGCACCCTTCCATCCCCAATCAAGTGGTCAAGTAGAAAAGTCAATCAAATCTTAGAGGATATGCGAAGTTTCATCTCTTTCGCATGAATTGGGAGAAATGCCTTCCATTGGGTTGCTTATAACAAAGTTTAAGCCCGGGCAAAGCCCTTTCAAGTTCTTTATGGCAAAATGTGAACGCCTTTAACCGGTGAAACCGGGGAGAAACTCTTGGCCCGGATATGATCCGAAGGAAGGAAGTTGTTGTGAAATTTGAAAACAGCCCAATCTCCCAAGAGTCAATATGACCGCAAACATAAGGGCTTATGAAATTGGCGAAAACACCGGTTTCTCCTTTAAAGGGAACCCATCGATTGATCAAGGGCAAGTTGGCCCTCGTTACATTGGACCCTTTCGATTCTTGCAAACAGGGAAGTTGCCTACCAATTGGAACTACCTCCCATCTTCCAAGGTCCATGATGTCTTCCCGTTCCCAACTCAGCTTGCTTTCGGATCCTATCCGTGGGTGGACCCAAACGTTGATCTCCGATAACCTCACCTATCGAATACCCCATTCGATCCTCGATCAAACCAATCACTGCGCCGGAATATCAAGTTTCTAAAGGTTCAATGGTCAAACCATTCGGCAAGAAGCAACTTGGGAAAGGGAGGATCGCCCGACTTGAGTACCCCACCTTTTTAAAGATTCTAAATCTGGACGAGATTTTTTGATGGGGGTGAGTTGTCACATCCCGTAGACCATGCATTAGGGTGCATCATGTTTATTTTCATCTTTTGAAATGGGGAGGGAAACCCGAACACCCCCTTAAAAAACTAGGTTTTACTAAAATTTAATTCAATGAACAATGCCCTTCAAAATGCCCATCCCTTTGTTTGGGTTTGGTTCCATCAAAGAAGGTGGAACATTTTCTAGGTCACCCAAGGGTTCTAAATTTAATTCACAAATTTCTGAAAAGAGCATTTTAAATTATGAAAATATTTTAAGTGTTCAAAATTGTTAAACTAAATGTTTCATGTTGGGAATATTCCAACTAGTGACCGGAGCATTTTGGTAATTTTGAAAGTGTTTTGGTATTTTAAAACCCTAAACAAGTTGATAAATAGAAAAGATAAAAAATTGAAAACCCCACTTGCCACCTCCCGCCCACCCGGGCCCAAAGTGGAAAGTTCTTGGCTCCCGCAGCAGGCCAGGCTGGCGCCAGCAGCTGGCCGCCGTCGCCGCCCCTCGGGACACCCACGGTCGTCCCCAACCCCGACACCTCACTTTCCCCCCTCTCCCGTCCTCACTGCCACGCCATCCCGACCGCCATGCCGGGGCTCCCCGCCCAAACCACCCCATGCCGCCGCCCCATTTCCCCAGCCACTAGTCCCCCCAAGACCCCAGGCCCCTCCGACCCCCGAGTCCAGGCCGGAGATCCCCATCGGCCCCGCCGATCACCCCCCCGACCCCGCGGCTTCCCTGGGTTCCTGAACCTAGTCCCCTATCCTCCCGTTCCTTCTTGCACCACGCAGCACCCGGATCGTAACCCCCACGGGACCTGCCGCGAGCCTCCCACCTTTGGCACTCCACTATGCCCATCGACTCACCACTCTCCAATGAGCTAACCAGACTCCCCGGCCTCGCCGACCGTAACCCTAACCGCGGTGGCGAGCCTCGGCCGCCCGTCCGCCGGCGCCCACTCCGACCTCTAAAATGACCCCACCAAACCCCGCTCACCTCTAGCTACTAGATGCTCCCCGCCCATTTGGAGCCCAAGTAAAGGCACTTGTGGGCCGTTCGCCCGGCGGGCGGCCGGTGAGTTGACTCACCGGCCCGTGACCCCGGGTCAATGAGTGGACCCTCCAACAATCTAATTAGGATTAGTTTTAATTAAAACTAATTAGTAAACTAATTCATGGGTCCCACGGTCAGACCTGACGACCCCGTGACCCGACGCCATTTGCCTCATCCGCGAAATTTAAATTCTGGAATTATTTTATATAAAAAATCCAATATAATTCAAATTTCAAATGCTTATAACTTTTATTCTATAACTCCAAATGCAAAGATTTATATATGAAAATTTATCAAAAATACACTCTATCCATTGGTACAGGTTTCATGCATGTTAAAACAAGTTAACTATGCTGAATAACCAGATTAAGATTTTGCACCATTAGACTAACTCAATGATCCATCATTTGAACCTTTGGTTCAAATGAGATCATCCCCCCCTCCAACTTGCATTAGGCCAACACAATTCATCTTGCCATGTCATAGCATGCATCATATTGTTGCATATTGGTTGTATGTTTATTTTGGTGTTTTCATGATAGGTTCGCCCAAGATAACCTCGATAACCCAAAGGGCGTTCTTACCCAGCCCATCGGGCAAGCAATTCATTGAACATTCATACAAACCCATGTTCTCGCTTTCCTTATTTTACTGCATTAAGACAAGCGATTCAACTGTTGTGTTGGCGTGGAACCCACTTCCTTTCATGACCTGTCATTGCCAAAATTAGATGAAACCCACTAGTATGTGTAGGAGTTGATTGAGCCATGTTTGTGATTCCTACCATGCTATGCTTGCTATGCTTAGAGTTGTGTCGTCCGCTCATCGGGATGATGAACGGAGGAAAGGTTGTGTTGGTTCGAGGTGTGTTTGAACACATTTGGTAAAGGTATCGATGAGAGGCCATGAGGGTACAGGGGGTTGTTTCATTGAAGAACTTAAGCGAGATCTGTGTTTTGGATCCATGAACCAGCTACTACCACAATTGGGATCCTTAATTGACCCCTCTTCTTAACCACCCCTGTTCATAGTCCGGGAGTTGGTAGTTTCGTGTTTGTAGATGGGGCCGCAACCGACCTTGGGGTGGGTTGGTTGGTGGCACCGGGCCCGGTCCGAGTGCCGTTTGGTATCTGGAACCCTGCACAATCGTCGGGCTGTATGGGAAACCCCCGGACTCCTGGATGGAACCCAATAGGCGATAACCTGACTAGGGACTTGAGTGTTTAGGTAGGTTGGGCCACACCCACGTGGGCTTCCGGAAGGGTTAGTACATGTCGGGTAAACGATAAGTGGTGAGGCGGGAAGAAGTATACCCCCGGGGTTAATTATGATCTATTAATAGCCTGTCCACGGAGAAGGACTTCGGGTTATATACCATAGACAAGTAAATGGATACTACTAAAAGCCTCAAGATAGTGGAGATGTGGATGGCTCTCGGGGATGACGAGAGAGGATCCCTGGAGTATTGTGATGGTGGATAGTGGACTCAAATGCACAAAATGCTTTACAAAGTGTGTCGGGATAGCAGCCAAGAGTCAAATGGCTTTGGCATTTAACTCCACTTCCTTCCTTGAGAATGTGCATGTATGATAGGATTCGTAAGACTTCTGAGTACTTTTGTACTCATGTTTGTTAATCAAATTTTTGGAGGACTATACTACCCCTCCCACGGTTCTATGTAGATGTTGACTTGGAGAAGCTAGCCACCGGTGGCATCTAAGACTTGTGAAGGGCCATGTAGATAGAAAGGCTCCAACAAGTTTCTTTTTTCTAGAGTCGACTGACACTTTGCTTCCGCATGTGCTTGTATGATTGTATGATTTGAGTGTTGGGTCATGTGACCCTACCTGTATGAATATGTTATGTATGGCCTCGAGCCTCTTAAATAAAGTACTTGAGTTGTAGAGTTTTGTTGTGATGCCTTGTTGTATTTACTCATATCGGGCATATTATGATGATTGAAATGCTTGGTATGAGGGGATCCACAATCTAGTTGTTTATCCTTGGGCCCTCATATGGGGAAATGTAAGTCTTTGCTTGGGAATAGTAGTCCGCTGCCCGGTTCACCGAGTCCCTACCCAAACCGCTTGGACATTTGGGCCGCATGTGATTCATTTGCCTATTCTTTCCCTTGGGAAATGTCCGCGGTGATACTTGGAGTCCGCTTAGCCTGCTAAGCCCGGGATAACGGAGTCCTTGCCTCGCCCAAGTTCATCGTGATGACCGAATGCTCGGTGTTTCATGTATGCCGCCCATAGGTTAGTGCCGCTTTGGGTTCACGATAGCCATGTCGGCCCGGGTTTTTGTCATGTGGATGCTAGCACACTATCATATCGTGAGCCAAAAGCAAACGGTCCCGGGCCATGGGGACACGGGGATCCCCGGTGAGGCAAAGTGATATGAGGTGTTACCACTAGGTCGATGTGACTTGGAATCGGGGGTCCATTATTTTGCGGGCAGCCTTGATCGGAGCCGAATCTTGATGAAACGGTCATGATGAGGTGCCGGAGGGTTTGCCGGTGAAAACTACCGGCGATATGAAGGCCAGATTGCATCCGGTTTGGACAAAGCCGAGTAGCCCGAGCACTATTTTGGGAATTTGGGCGCCGTTAATAGAACACGTTGTAAAAATTTTATGTTCAAAACATGTTGATTTGTGAAACAATGTTTCAAATATAATATAAGGGCTTTTTATACTTGTGCATTCAAGTATTGAAATACCCTTTGCGCCATTAATGTATATTGTATATAACCAAAGATGGCAGGGTTTAACGCATAGTCGGGGTGTTTAAAAAGCGTTTCCACTTAATCCAACGCCTTGGTCCTTGAAGGAGGTGATAGCGTAGCAAACAGGCAACCGGACTATAATGCTTTATCACTTTCACTTAGCCATAGGAGTTCGTGGGGCTATATAGCTAGGGGCACCGCGCCTCCAATTGGTCCCGTTGCCGATAGGGAAACGGTCCTTCGTCAAAGCGAGGAATTCTAAACATTCCTTGTCGTCAGGGGTACCTCTCGCTATATCATGAGTCCGCTTTCCCGAGGTGCTCACCGCAACCGGGCCTCGGAGTTCTCCGTGCCACGAGCCGATAGAGCGAACGGCGCAAAACACGGGCCGCAAACCCCATTTGACCAAAGACATGATTGAGCATGCATATAAGGCCTAATCAGC
>JAHIAM010013696.1:0-55810 GCA_021605205.1 Aegilops longissima
TGTTGATGGCCAAACACGTAAAGCGCACCTTAGGGTTCAACAAGCATGGAAATCGCCGGGACCCCAAAGCGGTGAGTAATAGTCCACGAAGCAGGTCAGAATCGACAAAAACCGTGAGTGTTGATGGCCAAACGCGTAAGCGCACCCAGGGTTCGTTAATCGTGGAAATCACTCGGGACCCCAAAGCAGTGAGTAATAGACCACGAAGCGGGCGAGAATCGGCCAAAAGCGGTGAGTGTTGATGGCCGACACGTAAAGCGCACCTTAGGGTTCAACAAGCATGGAAATCGCCGGGACCCCAAAGCGGTGAGTAATAGTCCACGAAGCAGGTCGAGAATCGACAAAAACCGTGAGTGTTGATGGCCAACGCGCGCGCGCCCAGGGTTCGTTAATCGTGGAAATCACTCGGGACCCCAAAGCAGTGAGTAATAGACCACGAAGCGGGCGAGAATCGGCCAAAACTGTGAGTGTTGATGGCCAAACACGTAAAGCGCACCTTAGGGTTCAACAAGCATGGAAATCGCCGGGACCCCAAAGCGGTGAGTAATAGTCCACGAAGCAGGTCAGAATCGACAAAAACCGTGAGTGTTGATGGCCAACGCGTAAAGCGCACCCAGGGTTCGTTAATCGTGGAAATCACTCCGGGACCCCAAAGCAGTGAGTAATAGACCACGAAAGCGGGCGAGAATCGGCCAAAAGCGGTGAGTGTTGATGGCCCGACACGTAAAGCGCACCTTAGGGTTCAACAAGCATGGAAATCGCCGGGACCCCAAAGCGGTGAGTAATAGTCCACGAAGCAGGTCAGAATCGACAAAAACCGTGAGTGTTGATGGCCAACGCGTAAGCGCACCCAGGGTTCGTTAATCGTGGAAATCACTCGGGACCCCAAAGCAGTGAGTAATAGACCACGAAGCGGGCGAGAATCGGCCAAAAGCGGTGAGTGTTGATGGCCGACACGTAAAGCGCACCTTAGGGTTCAACAAGCATGGAAATCGCCGGGACCCCAAAGCGGTGAGTAATAGTCCACGAAGCAGGTCAGAATCGACAAAAACCGTGAGTGTTGATGGCCAAACGCGTAAGCGCACCCAGGGTTCGTTAATCGTGGAAATCACTCGGGACCCCAAAGCGGTGAGTAATAGACCACGAAGCGGGCGAGAATCGGCCAAAAGCTGTGAGTGTTGATGGCCAAACACGTAAAGCGCACCTTAGGGTTCAACAAGCATGGAAATCGCCGGGACCCCAAAGCGGTGAGTAATAGTCCACGAAGCAGGTCGAGAATCGACAAAAACCGTGAGTGTTGATGGCCAAACGCGTCGCGCACCGGGGTTCGTTAATCGTGGAAATCACTCGGGACCCCAAAGCGGTGAGTAATAGACCACGAAAGCGGGCGAGAATCGGCCAAAAGCGGTGAGTGTTGATGGCCCGACACGTAAAGCGCACCTTGGGGTTCAACAAGCATGGAAATCGCCGGGACCCCAAAGCGGTGAGTAATAGTCCACGAAGCAGGTCGAGAATCGACAAAAACGTGAGTGTTGATGCCAAACGCGTAGCGCGCACCCGAGGGTTCGTTAATCGTGGAAATCACTCGGGACCCCAAAGCAGTGAGTAATAGACCACGAAGCGGGCGAGAATCGGCCAAAGCGGTGAGTGTTGATGGCCAAACACGTAAAGCGCACCTTGGGGTTCAACAAGCATGGAAATCGCCGGGACCCCAAAGCGGTGAGTAATAGTCCACGAAAGCAGGTCAGAATCGACAAAACCGTGAGTGTTGATGGAAACGCGTCGCGCACCCAGGGTTCGTTAATCGTGGAAATCACTCGGGACCCCAAAGCAGTGAGTAATAGACCACGAAGCGGGCGAGAATCGGCCAAAAAGCGGTGAGTGTTGATGGCCGAAACGTAAAGCGCACCTTAGGGTTCAACAAGCATGGAAAATCGCCGGGACCCCAAAGCGGTGAGTAATAGTCCACGAAAGCAGGTCGAATCGACAAAAAACCGTGAGTGTTGATGGCCAAACGCGTCGCGCACCCAGGGTTCGTTAATCGTGGAAATCACTCGGGACCCCAAAGCGGTGAGTAATAGACCACGAAAGCGGGCGAGAATCGGCCAAAACTGTGAGTGTTGATGGCCCGACACGTAAAAGCGCACCTAGGGTTCAACAAGCATGGAAATCGCCGGGACCCCAAAGCGGTGAGTAATAGTCCACGAAGCAGGTCAGAATCGACAAAAACCGCGAGTGTTGATGGCCGACGCGTAAAGCGCACCCAGGGTTCGTTAATCGTGGAAATCACTCGGGACCCCAAAGCAGTGAGTAATAGACCACGAAAGCGGGGGAGAATCGGCCAAAAGCTGTGAGTGTTGATGGCCAAACACGTAAAGCGCACCTTAGGGTTCAACAAGCATGGAAATCGCCGGGACCCCAAAGCGGTGAGTAATAGTCCACGAAGCAGGTCAGAATCGACAAAAACCGTGAGTGTTGATGGCCGACGCGTAAAGCGCACCCAGGGTTCGTTAATCGTGGAAATCACTCGGGACCCCAAAGCAGTGAGTAATAGACCACGAAAGCGGGCGAGAATCGGCCAAAAGCTGTGAGTGTTGATGGCCGACACGTAAAGCGCACCTTAGGGTTCAACAAGCATGGAAATCGCCGGGACCCCAAAGCGGTGAGTAATAGTCCACGAAGCAGGTCAGAATCGACAAAAACCGTGAGTGTTGATGGCCAAACGCGTAAGCGCACCCAGGGTTCGTTAATCATGGAAATCACTCGGGACCCCAAAGCAGTGAGTAATAGACCACGAAAGCGGGCGAGAATCGGCCAAAACGGTGAGTGTTGATGGCCAAACACGTAAAGCGCACCTTAGGGTTCAACAAGCATGGAAATCGCCGGGACCCCAAAGCGGTGAGTAATAGTCCACGAAGCAGGTCAGAATCGACAAAAACGTGAGTGTTGATGGCCAAACGCGTAAGCGCACCCAGGGTTCGTTAATCGTGGAAATCACTCGGGACCCCAAAGCAGTGAGTAATAGACCACGAAGCGGGCGAGAATCGGCCAAAGCGGTGAGTGTTGATGGCCAAACACGTAAAGCGCACCTTAGGGTTCAACAAGCATGGAAATCGCCGGGACCCCAAAGCGGTGAGTAATAGTCCACGAAGCAGGTCAGAATCGACAAAAACCGTGAGTGTTGATGGCCAAACGCGTCGCGCCCAGGGTTCGTTAATCGTGGAAATCACTCGGGACCCCAAAGCAGTGAGTAATAGACCACGAAAGCGGGCGAGAATCGGCCAAAGCGGTGAGTGTTGATGGCCAAACACGTAAAGCGCACCTTAGGGTTCAACAAGCATGGAAATCGCCGGGACCCCAAAGCGGTGAGTAATAGTCCACGAAGCAGGTCGAGAATCGACAAAAACCGTGAGTGTTGATGACGCGATGGCCAAACGCGCGCGCCCAGGGTTCGTTAATCGTGGAAATCACTCGGGACCCCAAAGCGGTGAGTAATAGACCACGAAAGCGGGCGAGAATCGGCCAAAAGCTGTGAGTGTTGATGGCCAAACACGTAAAGCGCACCTTAGGGTTCAACAAGCATGGAAATCGCCGGGACCCCAAAGCGGTGAGTAATAGTCCACGAAGCAGGTCGAGAATCGACAAAAAAACCGTGAGTGTTGATGGCCAAACGCGTCGCGCACCCAGGGTTCGTTAATCGTGGAAATCACTCGGGACCCCAAAGCGGTGAGTAATAGACCACGAAGCGGGCGAGAATCGGCCAAAGCTGTGAGTGTTGATGGCCCGACACGTAAAGCGCACCTTAGGGTTCAACAAGCATGGAAATCGCCGGGACCCCAAAGCGGTGAGTAATAGTCCACGAAGCAGGTCAGAATCGACAAAAACCGTGAGTGTTGATGGCCAAACGCGTAAGCGCACCCGAGGTTCGTTAATCGTGGAAATCACTCGGGACCCCAAAGCAGTGAGTAATAGACCACGAAGCGGGCGAGAATCGGCCAAAACTGTGAGTGTTGATGGCCAAACACGTAAAGCGCACCTTAGGGTTCAACAAGCATGGAAATCGCCGGGACCCCAAAGCGGTGAGTAATAGTCCACGAAGCAGGTGAGAATCGACAAAAACGTGAGTGTTGATGACCAAAGCGCGTCGCGCACCCCAGGGTTCGTTAATCGTGGAAATCACTCGGGACCCCAAAGCAGTGAGTAATAGACCACGAAGCGGGCGAGAATCGGCCAAAAGCGGTGAGTGTTGATGGCCGACACGTAAAGCGCACCTTAGGGTTCAACAAGCATGGAAATCGCCGGGACCCCAAAGCGGTGAGTAATAGTCCACGAAGCAGGTCAGAATCGACAAAAACCGTGAGTGTTGATGGCAAACGCGTCGCGCACCCCAGGGTTCGTTAATCGTGGAAATCACTCGGGACCCCAAAGCAGTGAGTAATAGACCACGAAGCGGGCGAGAATCGGCCAAAAGCTGTGAGTGTTGATGGCCGACACGTAAAGCGCACCTTAGGGTTCAACAAGCATGGAAATCGCCGGGACCCCAAAGCGGTGAGTAATAGTCCCGAAGCAGGTCAGAATCGACAAAAACCGTGAGTGTTGATGGCCAAACGCGTAAAGCGCGCCCAGGGTTCGTTAATCGTGGAAATCACTCGGGACCCCAAAGCGGTGAGTAATAGACCACGAAAGCGGGCGAGAATCGGCCAAAAGCTGTGAGTGTTGATGGCCGACACGTAAAGCGCACCTTAGGGTTCAACAAGCATGGAAATCGCCGGGACCCCAAAGCGGTGAGTAATAGTCCACGAAGCAGGTCAGAATCGACAAAAACCGTGAGTGTTGATGGCCAAACGCGTAAGCGCACCCAGGGTTCGTTAATCGTGGAAATCACTCGGGACCCCAAAGCAGTGAGTAATAGACCACGAAGCGGGCGAGAATCGGCCAAAAGCGGTGAGTGTTGATGGCCCGACGTACGTAAAGCGCACCTTGGGGTTCAACAAGCATGGAAATCGCCGGGACCCCAAAGCGGTGAGTAATAGTCCACGAAGCAGGTCGAGAATCGACAAAAACCGTGAGTGTTGATGGCCAAACGCGTAAGCGCACCCAGGGTTCGTTAATCGTGGAAATCACTCGGGACCCCAAAGCAGTGAGTAATAGACCACGAAGCGGGCGAGAATCGGCCAAAGCGGTGAGTGTTGATGGCCAAACACGTAAAGCGCACCTTAGGGTTCAACAAGCATGGAAATCGCCGGGACCCCAAAGCGGTGAGTAATAGTCCACGAAGCAGGTCAGAATCGACAAAAACCGTGAGTGTTGATGGCCAAACGCGTCGCGCGCCCAGGGTTCGTTAATCGTGGAAATCACTCGGGACCCCAAAGCAGTGAGTAATAGACCACGAAGCGGGCGAGAATCGGCCAAAAGCGGTGAGTGTTGATGGCCGACACGTAAAGCGCACCTTAGGGTTCAACAAGCATGGAAATCGCCGGGACCCCAAAGCGGTGAGTAATAGTCCACGAAGCAGGTCGAGAATCGACAAAAACCGTGAGTGTTGATGGCCAAACGCGTAAGCGCACCCAGGGTTCGTTAATCGTGGAAATCACTCGGGACCCCAAAGCAGTGAGTAATAGACCACGAAAGCGGGCGAGAATCGGCCAAAAGCGGTGAGTGTTGATGGCCAAACACGTAAAGCGCACCTTAGGGTTCAACAAGCATGGAAATCGCCGGGACCCCAAAGCGGTGAGTAATAGTCCACGAAGCAGGTCAGAATCGACAAAAACGTGAGTGTTGATGGCCAAACGCGTAAGCGCCCGGGGTTCGTTAATCGTGGAAATCACTCGGGACCCCAAAGCAGTGAGTAATAGACCACGAAGCGGGCGAGAATCGGCCAAAAGCTGTGAGTGTTGATGGCCAAACACGTAAAGCGCACCTTAGGGTTCAACAAGCATGGAAATCGCCGGGACCCCAAAGCGGTGAGTAATAGTCCATGAAGCAGGTCAGAATCGACAAAAACCGTGAGTGTTGATGGCCAAACGCGTAGCGCGCGCCCAGGGTTCGTTAATCGTGGAAATCACTCGGGACCCCAAAGCAGTGAGTAATAGACCACGAAAGCGGGCGAGAATCGGCCAAAGCGGTGAGTGTTGATGGCCAAACACGTAAAGCGCACCTTAGGGTTCAACAAGCATGGAAATCGCCGGGACCCCAAAGCGGTGAGTAATAGTCCACGAAGCAGGTCAGAATCGACAAAAACCGTGAGTGTTGATGGCCACGTAACGCGCGCGCACCCAGGGTTCGTTAATCGTGGAAATCACTCGGGACCCCAAAGCAGTGAGTAATAGACCACGAAGCGGGCGAGAATCGGCCAAAAGCGGTGAGTGTTGATGGCCGACACGTAAAGCGCACCTTAGGGTTCAACAAGCATGGAAATCGCCGGGACCCCAAAGCGGTGAGTAATAGTCCACGAAGCAGGTCAGAATCGACAAAAACCGTGAGTGTTGATGGCAAACGCGTAAGCGCACCCAGGGTTCGTTAATCGTGGAAATCACTCGGGACCCCAAAGCGGTGAGTAATAGACCACAAGAAGCGGGCGAGAATCGGCCAAAAGCGGTGAGTGTTGATGGCCAAACACGTAAAGCGCACCTTAGGGTTCAACAAGCATGGAAATCGCCGGGACCCCAAAGCGGTGAGTAATAGTCCACGAAAGCAGGTCGAGAATCGACAAAAACCGTGAGTGTTGATGACAAGCATGGAAAACGCGTAAGCGCCCAGGGTTCGTTAATCGTGGAAATCACTCGGGACCCCAAAGCAGTGAGTAATAGACCACGAAGCGGGCGAGAATCGGCCAAAAGCGGTGAGTGTTGATGGCCGACACGTAAAGCGCACCTTAGGGTTCAACAAGCATGGAAATCGCCGGGACCCCAAAGCGGTGAGTAATAGTCCACGAAGCAGGTCGAGAATCGACAAAAACCGTGAGTGTTGATGGCCCGACGCGTAAGCGCACCCAGGGTTCGTTAATCGTGGAAATCACTCGGGACCCCAAAGCGGTGAGTAATAGACCACGAAAGCGGGCGAGAATCGGCCAAAAGCTGTGAGTGTTGATGGCCCGACACGTAAAGCGCACCTTAGGGTTCAACAAGCATGGAAATCGCCGGGACCCCAAAGCGGTGAGTAATAGTCCACGAAGCAGGTCAGAATCGACAAAAAGCGTGAGTGTTGATGGCCAAACGCGTAAGCGCACCCAGGGTTCGTTAATCATGGAAATCACTCGGGACCCCAAAGCAGTGAGTAATAGACCACGCGAAGCGGGCGAGAATCGGCCAAAACGGTGAGTGTTGATGGCCAAACACGTAAAGCGCACCTTGGGGTTCAACAAGCATGGAAATCGCCGGGACCCCAAAGCGGTGAGTAATAGTCCACGAAGCAGGTCAGAATCGACAAAAACCGTGAGTGTTGATGGCCAAACGCGTCGCGCACCCCGAGGTTCGTTAATCGTGGAAATCACTCGGGACCCCAAAGCAGTGAGTAATAGACCACGAAAGCGGGCGAGAATCGGCCAAAAGCGGTGAGTGTTGATGGCCAAACACGTAAAGCGCACCTTAGGGTTCAACAAGCATGGAAATCGCCGGGACCCCAAAGCGGTGAGTAATAGTCCACGAAGCAGGTCGAGAATCGACAAAAACGTGAGTGTTGATGGCCAAACGCGTCGCGCACCGAGGGTTCGTTAATCGTGGAAATCACTCGGGACCCCAAAGCAGTGAGTAATAGACCACGAAAGCGGGCGAGAATCGGCCAAAAGCGGTGAGTGTTGATGGCCGACACGTAAAGCGCACCTTAGGGTTCAACAAGCATGGAAATCGCCGGGACCCCAAAGCGGTGAGTAATAGTCCACGAAGCAGGTCAGAATCGACAAAAACGCGAGTGTTGATGGCCAAACGCGGCGAGAATCGCGCACCCCAAGGGTTCGTTAATCGTGGAAATCACTCGGGACCCCAAAGCAAAGCGATGAGTAATAGACCACGAAGCGGGCGAGAATCGGCCAAAAGCGGTGAGTGTTGATGGCCCGACACGTAAGCGCACCTTAGGGTTCAACAAGCATGGAAATCGCCGGGACCCCAAAGCGGTGAGTAATAGTCCACGAAGCAGGTCAGAATCGACAAAAACCGTGAGTGTTGATGGCCAAACGCGTCGCGCGCCCAGGGTTCGTTAATCGTGGAAATCACTCGGGACCCCAAAGCGGTGAGTAATAGACCACGAAAGCGGGCGAGAATCGGCCAAAGCGGTGAGTGTTGATGGCCGACACGTAAAGCGCACCTTGGGGTTCAACAAGCATGGAAATCGCCGGGACCCCAAAGCGGTGAGTAATAGTCCGAAGCAGGTCGAGAATCGACAAAAAACGTGAGTGTTGATGGCCAGAATCGGCGCGTAAGCGCGCCCGAGGGTTCGTTAATCATGGAAATCACTCGGGACCCCAAAGCGGTGAGTAATAGACCACGAAGCGGGCGAGAATCGGCCAAAACGGTGAGTGTTGATGGCCAAACACGTAAAGCGCACCTTAGGGTTCAACAAGCATGGAAATCGCCGGGACCCCAAAGCGGTGAGTAATAGTCCACGAAGCAGGTCAGAATCGACAAAAACCGTGAGTGTTGATGGCCGACGCGTAATCGCGCACCCAGGGTTCGTTAATCGTGGAAATCACTCGGGACCCCAAAGCAGTGAGTAATAGACCACGAAAGCGGGCGAGAATCGGCCAAAAGCGGTGAGTGTTGATGGCCAAACACGTAAAGCGCACCTTAGGGTTCAACAAGCATGGAAATCGCCGGGACCCCAAAGCGGTGAGTAATAGTCCACGAAGCAGGTCGAGAATCGACAAAAACGTGAGTGTTGATGGCCACGCACGCGTAGCGCGCACCTAGGGTTCGTTAATCGTGGAAATCACTCGGGACCCCAAAGCAGTGAGTAATAGACCACGAAGCGGGCGAGAATCGGCCAAAAGCTGTGAGTGTTGATGGCCGACACGTAAAGCGCACCTTAGGGTTCAACAAGCATGGAAATCGCCGGGACCCCAAAGCGGTGAGTAATAGTCCACGAAGCAGGTGAGAATCGACAAAAACGTGAGTGTTGATGGCCAAACGCGTCGCGCCCGAGGGTTCGTTAATCGTGGAAATCACTCGGGACCCCAAAGCGGTGAGTAATAGACCACGAAGCGGGCGAGAATCGGCCAAAAGCGGTGAGTGTTGATGGCCGACACGTAAAGCGCACCTTAGGGTTCAACAAGCATGGAAATCGCCGGGACCCCAAAGCGGTGAGTAATAGTCCACGAAGCAGGTCGAGAATCGACAAAAACCGTGAGTGTTGATGGCCGACACGAGCGCGTCGCGCACCCCCAGGGTTCGTTAATCGTGGAAATCACTCGGGACCCCAAAGCAGTGAGTAATAGACCACGAAGCGGGCGAGAATCGGCCAAAGCGGTGAGTGTTGATGGCCAACACGTAAAGCGCACCTTAGGGTTCAACAAGCATGGAAATCGCCGGGACCCCAAAGCGGTGAGTAATAGTCCACGAAGCAGGTCAGAATCGACAAAAACCGTGAGTGTTGATGGCCAACGCGTCGCGCACCCAGGGTTCGTTAATCGTGGAAATCACTCGGGACCCCAAAGCAGTGAGTAATAGACCACGAAAGCGGGCGAGAATCGGCCAAAAGCGGTGAGTGTTGATGGCCAAACACGTAAAGCGCACCTTAGGGTTCAACAAGCATGGAAATCGCCGGGACCCCAAAGCGGTGAGTAATAGTCCACGAAGCAGGTCAGAATCGACAAAAAAACCGTGAGTGTTGATGGCCCGACGCGTAAGCGCACCCAGGGTTCGTTAATCGTGGAAATCACTCGGGACCCCAAAGCAGTGAGTAATAGACCACGAAAGCGGGCGAGAATCGGCCAAAGCTGTGAGTGTTGATGGCCAAACACGTAAAGCGCACCTTAGGGTTCAACAAGCATGGAAATCGCCGGGACCCCAAAGCGGTGAGTAATAGTCCACGAAGCAGGTCAGAATCGACAAAAACCGTGAGTGTTGATGGCCAAACGCGTCGCGCACCCGAGGGTTCGTTAATCGTGGAAATCACTCGGGACCCCAAAGCAGTGAGTAATAGACCACGAAGCGGGCGAGAATCGGCCAAAACGGTGAGTGTTGATGGCCCGACACGTAAAGCGCACCTTAGGGTTCAACAAGCATGGAAATCGCCGGGACCCCAAAGCGGTGAGTAATAGTCCACGAAGCAGGTCAGAATCGACAAAAACCGTGAGTGTTGATGGCCAAACGCGTCGCGCGCACCGAGGGTTCGTTAATCGTGGAAATCACTCGGGACCCCAAAGCAGTGAGTAATAGACCACGAAAGCGGGCGAGAATCGGCCAAAACGGTGAGTGTTGATGGCCAAACACGTAAAGCGCACCTTAGGGTTCAACAAGCATGGAAATCGCCGGGACCCCAAAGCGGTGAGTAATAGTCCACGAAGCAGGTCGAGAATCGACAAAAACGTGAGTGTTGATGGCCAAACGCGTAAAGCGCACCCAGGGTTCGTTAATCGTGGAAATCACTCGGGACCCCAAAGCGGTGAGTAATAGACCACGAAAGCGGGCGAGAATCGGCCAAAAGCGGTGAGTGTTGATGGCCAAACACGTAAAGCGCACCTTAGGGTTCAACAAGCATGGAAATCGCCGGGACCCCAAAGCGGTGAGTAATAGTCCACGAAGCAGGTCAGAATCGACAAAAACCGTGAGTGTTGATGGCCAAACGCGTCGCGCACCCAGGGTTCGTTAATCGTGGAAATCACTCGGGACCCCAAAGCAGTGAGTAATAGACCACGAAGCGGGCGAGAATCGGCCAAAAGCGGTGAGTGTTGATGGCCAAACACGTAAAGCGCACCTTAGGGTTCAACAAGCATGGAAATCGCCGGGACCCCAAAGCGGTGAGTAATAGTCCACGAAGCAGGTCAGAATCGACAAAAACCGTGAGTGTTGATGATGGCCGTAAGCGCGTAAGCGCACCCAGGGTTCGTTAATCGTGGAAATCACTCGGGACCCCAAAGCGGTGAGTAATAGACCACGAAAGCGGGCGAGAATCGGCCAAAAGCGGTGAGTGTTGATGGCCAAACACGTAAAGCGCACCTTAGGGTTCAACAAGCATGGAAATCGCCGGGACCCCAAAGCGGTGAGTAATAGTCCACGAAAGCAGGTCAGAATCGACAAAAACCGTGAGTGTTGATGGCCCGGCACAAAAGCGCACCTTGAGGGTTCGTTAATCGTGGAAATCACTCGGGACCCCAAAGCAGTGAGTAATAGACCACGAAGCGGGCGAGAATCGGCCAAAAGCGGTGAGTGTTGATGGCCAAACACGTAAAGCGCACCTTAGGGTTCAACAAGCATGGAAATCGCCGGGACCCCAAAGCGGTGAGTAATAGTCCACGAAGCAGGTCAGAATCGACAAAAACCGTGAGTGTTGATGGCCAAACGCGTCGCGCGCACCCAGGGTTCGTTAATCGTGGAAATCACTCGGGACCCCAAAGCAGTGAGTAATAGACCACGAAGCGGGCGAGAATCGGCCAAAAGCTGTGAGTGTTGATGGCCGACACGTAAAGCGCACCTTAGGGTTCAACAAGCATGGAAATCGCCGGGACCCCAAAGCGGTGAGTAATAGTCCACGAAGCAGGTCGAGAATCGACAAAAACCGTGAGTGTTGATGCCAAACGCGTAAGCGCACCCCAGGGTTCGTTAATCGTGGAAATCACTCGGGACCCCAAAGCGGTGAGTAATAGACCACGAAAGCGGGCGAGAATCGGCCAAAGCTGTGAGTGTTGATGGCCAAACACGTAAAGCGCACCTTAGGGTTCAACAAGCATGGAAATCGCCGGGACCCCAAAGCGGTGAGTAATAGTCCACGAAGCAGGTCAGAATCGACAAAAACCGTGAGTGTTGATGGCCAAACGCGTCGCGCACCCGAGGGTTCGTTAATCGTGGAAATCACTCGGGACCCCAAAGCAGTGAGTAATAGACCACGAAGCGGGCGAGAATCGGCCAAAAGCGGTGAGTGTTGATGGCCGACACGTAAAGCGCACCTTGGGGTTCAACAAGCATGGAAATCGCCGGGACCCCAAAGCGGTGAGTAATAGTCCACGAAGCAGGTCAGAATCGACAAAAACCGTGAGTGTTGATGGCCAAACGCGTCGCGCACCCAGGGTTCGTTAATCGTGGAAATCACTCGGGACCCCAAAGCGGTGAGTAATAGACCACGAAGCGGGCGAGAATCGGCCAAAAGCGGTGAGTGTTGATGGCCAAACACGTAAAGCGCACCTTAGGGTTCAACAAGCATGGAAATCGCCGGGACCCCAAAGCGGTGAGTAATAGTCCACGAAGCAGGTCAGAATCGACAAAAACCGTGAGTGTTGATGGCCAAACGCGTCGCGCACCCAGGGTTCGTTAATCGTGGAAATCACTCGGGACCCCAAAGCGGTGAGTAATAGACCACGAAGCGGGCGAGAATCGGCCAAAGCGGTGAGTGTTGATGGCCGACACGTAAAGCGCACCTTAGGGTTCAACAAGCATGGAAATCGCCGGGACCCCAAAGCGGTGAGTAATAGTCCACGAAGCAGGTCGAGAATCGACAAAAACCGTGAGTGTTGATGGCCCAAAGCGGTGACGTAAGCGCACCCAGGGTTCGTTAATCGTGGAAATCACTCGGGACCCCAAAGCGGTGAGTAATAGACCACGAAGCGGGCGAGAATCGGCCAAAGCGGTGAGTGTTGATGGCCAAACACGTAAAGCGCACCTTAGGGTTCAACAAGCATGGAAATCGCCGGGACCCCAAAGCGGTGAGTAATAGTCCACGAAAGCAGGTCAGAATCGACAAAAACCGTGAGTGTTGATGGCCAAACGCGTAAAGCGCACCCAGGGTTCGTTAATCGTGGAAATCACTCGGGACCCCAAAGCAGTGAGTAATAGACCACGAAAGCGGGCGAGAATCGGCCAAAAGCTGTGAGTGTTGATGGCCGAAACGTAAAGCGCACCTTAGGGTTCAACAAGCATGGAAATCGCCGGGACCCCAAAGCGGTGAGTAATAGTCCACGAAGCAGGTCAGAATCGACAAAAACCGTGAGTGTTGATGGCCAAACGCGTAAGCGCACCCTAGGGTTCGTTAATCGTGGAAATCACTCGGGACCCCAAAGCAGTGAGTAATAGACCACGAAGCGGGCGAGAATCGGCCAAAAGCGGTGAGTGTTGATGGCCAAACACGTAAAGCGCACCTTAGGGTTCAACAAGCATGGAAATCGCCGGGACCCCAAAGCGGTGAGTAATAGTCCCGAAGCAGGTCAGAATCGACAAAAACCGTGAGTGTTGATGGCCAAACGCGTGAGCGCGCCTGAGGGTTCGTTAATCGTGGAAATCACTCGGGACCCCAAAGCGGTGAGTAATAGACCACGAAGCGGGCGAGAATCGGCCAAAAGCGGTGAGTGTTGATGGCCAAACACGTAAAGCGCACCTTAGGGTTCAACAAGCATGGAAATCGCCGGGACCCCAAAGCGGTGAGTAATAGTCCACGAAGCAGGTCAGAATCGACAAAAACCGTGAGTGTTGATGGCCAAACGCGTCGCGCACCCAGGGTTCGTTAATCGTGGAAATCACTCGGGACCCCAAAGCAGTGAGTAATAGACCACGAAAGCGGGCGAGAATCGGCCAAAGCGGTGAGTGTTGATGGCCGACACGTAAAGCGCACCTTGGGGTTCAACAAGCATGGAAATCGCCGGGACCCCAAAGCGGTGAGTAATAGTCCACGAAGCAGGTCAGAATCGACAAAAAAACCGTGAGTGTTGATGGCCAACGCGCGTCGCGCCCGAGGGTTCGTTAATCGTGGAAATCACTCGGGACCCCAAAGCGGTGAGTAATAGACCACGAAGCGGGCGAGAATCGGCCAAAGCGGTGAGTGTTGATGGCCAAACACGTAAAGCGCACCTTGAGGGTTCAACAAGCATGGAAATCGCCGGGACCCCAAAGCGGTGAGTAATAGTCCACGAAGCAGGTCGAGAATCGACAAAAACGTGAGTGTTGATGGCAAACGCGTAAGCGCACCCAGGGTTCGTTAATCGTGGAAATCACTCGGGACCCCAAAGCGGTGAGTAATAGACCACGAAGCGGGCGAGAATCGGCCAAAAGCGGTGAGTGTTGATGGCCGAAACGTAAAGCGCACCTTAGGGTTCAACAAGCATGGAAATCGCCGGGACCCCAAAGCGGTGAGTAATAGTCCACGAAGCAGGTCAGAATCGACAAAAACCGCGAGTGTTGATGGCCAAGCGCGTAAGCGCACCCAGGGTTCGTTAATCGTGGAAATCACTCGGGACCCCAAAAAGTAGTGAGTAATAGACCACGAAGCGGGCGAGAATCGGCCAAAAGCGGTGAGTGTTGATGGCCGACACGTAAAGCGCACCTTAGGGTTCAACAAGCATGGAAATCGCCGGGACCCCAAAGCGGTGAGTAATAGTCCACGAAAGCAGGTCGAGAATCGACAAAAACCGTGAGTGTTGATGGCCAAACGCGTAAGCGCACCCAGGGTTCGTTAATCGTGGAAATCACTCGGGACCCCAAAGCGGTGAGTAATAGACCACGAAGCGGGCGAGAATCGGCCAAAAGCGGTGAGTGTTGATGGCCAAACACGTAAAGCGCACCTTAGGGTTCAACAAGCATGGAAATCGCCGGGACCCCAAAGCGGTGAGTAATAGTCCACGAAGCAGGTCGAGAATCGACAAAAACCGTGAGTGTTGATGGCCAAACGCGTAAGCGCACCCAGGGTTCGTTAATCGTGGAAATCACTCGGGACCCCAAAGCAGTGAGTAATAGACCACGAAAGCGGGCGAGAATCGGCCAAAAGCGGTGAGTGTTGATGGCCAAACACGTAAAGCGCACCTTAGGGTTCAACAAGCATGGAAATCGCCGGGACCCCAAAGCGGTGAGTAATAGTCCACGAAGCAGGTCAGAATCGACAAAAACCGTGAGTGTTGATGGACCCAAGCGTCGCGCGCGGTGAGTGTTGAGGGTTCGTTAATCGTGGAAATCACTCGGGACCCCAAAGCGGTGAGTAATAGACCACGAAGCGGGCGAGAATCGGCCAAAAGCGGTGAGTGTTGATGGCCAAACACGTAAAGCGCACCTTAGGGTTCAACAAGCATGGAAATCGCCGGGACCCCAAAGCGGTGAGTAATAGTCCACGAAGCAGGTCGAGAATCGACAAAAACCGTGAGTGTTGATGGCCAAACGCGTCGCGCGCACCGGGGTTCGTTAATCGTGGAAATCACTCGGGACCCCAAAGCGGTGAGTAATAGACCACGAAGCGGGCGAGAATCGGCCAAAAGCGGTGAGTGTTGATGGCCAAACACGTAAAGCGCACCTTAGGGTTCAACAAGCATGGAAATCGCCGGGACCCCAAAGCGGTGAGTAATAGTCCACGAAGCAGGTCAGAATCGACAAAAACGCGAGTGTTGATGGCGTACGCGTAAGCGCACCCCGGTGAGGGTTCGTTAATCGTGGAAATCACTCGGGACCCCAAAGCGGTGAGTAATAGACCACGAAAGCGGGCGAGAATCGGCCAAAAGCGGTGAGTGTTGATGGCCGACACGTAAAGCGCACCTTGGGGTTCAACAAGCATGGAAATCGCCGGGACCCCAAAGCGGTGAGTAATAGTCCACGAAGCAGGTCAGAATCGACAAAAACCGTGAGTGTTGATGGCCAAACGCGTAAGCGCACCCTAGGGTTCGTTAATCGTGGAAATCACTCGGGACCCCAAAGCGGTGAGTAATAGACCACGAAAGCGGGCGAGAATCGGCCAAAGCGGTGAGTGTTGATGGCCAAACACGTAAAGCGCACCTTAGGGTTCAACAAGCATGGAAATCGCCGGGACCCCAAAGCGGTGAGTAATAGTCCACGAAGCAGGTCGAGAATCGACAAAAACCGTGAGTGTTGATGGCCAAACGCGTAAGCGCACCCAGGGTTCGTTAATCATGGAAATCACTCGGGACCCCAAAAGCAGTGAGTAATAGACCACGAAAGCGGGCGAGAATCGGCCAAAGCGGTGAGTGTTGATGGCCGACACGTAAAGCGCACCTTAGGGTTCAACAAGCATGGAAATCGCCGGGACCCCAAAGCGGTGAGTAATAGTCCATGAAGCAGGTCAGAATCGACAAAAACCGTGAGTGTTGATGGCCAAACGCGTCGCGCACCCAGGGTTCGTTAATCGTGGAAATCACTCGGGACCCCAAAGCAGTGAGTAATAGACCACGAAGCGGGCGAGAATCGGCCAAAGCTGTGAGTGTTGATGGCCAAACACGTAAAGCGCACCTTAGGGTTCAACAAGCATGGAAATCGCCGGGACCCCAAAGCGGTGAGTAATAGTCCGAAGCAGGTCAGAATCGACAAAAACCGTGAGTGTTGATGGCCAAACGCGTAAGCGCACCCCGAGGGTTCGTTAATCGTGGAAATCACTCGGGACCCCAAAGCGGTGAGTAATAGACCACGAAAGCGGGCGAGAATCGGCCAAAAGCGGTGAGTGTTGATGGCCAAACACGTAAAGCGCACCTTAGGGTTCAACAAGCATGGAAATCGCCGGGACCCCAAAGCGGTGAGTAATAGTCCACGAAGCAGGTCGAGAATCGACAAAAACCGTGAGTGTTGATGGACGTAAAACGCGCGCACCCCAAAGGGTTCGTTAATCGTGGAAATCACTCGGGACCCCAAAAGCAGTGAGTAATAGACCACGTAAAGCGGGCGAGAATCGGCCAAAAGCGGTGAGTGTTGATGGCCCGACACGTAAAGCGCACCTTAGGGTTCAACAAGCATGGAAATCGCCGGGACCCCAAAGCGGTGAGTAATAGTCCACGAAGCAGGTCAGAATCGACAAAAACCGTGAGTGTTGATGGCCAAACGCGTCGCGCACCAGGGTTCGTTAATCGTGGAAATCACTCGGGACCCCAAAGCAGTGAGTAATAGACCACGAAAGCGGGCGAGAATCGGCCAAAGCGGTGAGTGTTGATGGCCGACACGTAAAGCGCACCTTAGGGTTCAACAAGCATGGAAATCGCCGGGACCCCAAAGCGGTGAGTAATAGTCCACGAAGCAGGTCGAGAATCGACAAAAACCGTGAGTGTTGATGGCCAAACGCGTAAGCGCACCCAGGGTTCGTTAATCGTGGAAATCACTCGGGACCCCAAAGCAGTGAGTAATAGACCACGAAAGCGGGCGAGAATCGGCCAAAGCTGTGAGTGTTGATGGCCAAACACGTAAAGCGCACCTTGGGGTTCAACAAGCATGGAAATCGCCGGGACCCCAAAGCGGTGAGTAATAGTCCACGAAGCAGGTCGAGAATCGACAAAAACCGTGAGTGTTGATGGCCAACGCGTCGCGCACCCGAGGGTTCGTTAATCGTGGAAATCACTCGGGACCCCAAAGCGGTGAGTAATAGACCACGAAGCGGGCGAGAATCGGCCAAAAGCGGTGAGTGTTGATGGCCGACACGTAAAGCGCACCTTAGGGTTCAACAAGCATGGAAATCGCCGGGACCCCAAAGCGGTGAGTAATAGTCCACGAAGCAGGTCAGAATCGACAAAAACCGTGAGTGTTGATGCCAAACGCGTAAAGCGCACCCAGGGTTCGTTAATCGTGGAAATCACTCGGGACCCCAAAGCGGTGAGTAATAGACCACGAAAGCGGGCGAGAATCGGCCAAAAGCGGTGAGTGTTGATGGCCAAACACGTAAAGCGCACCTTAGGGTTCAACAAGCATGGAAATCGCCGGGACCCCAAAGCGGTGAGTAATAGTCCACGAAGCAGGGTGAGAATCGACAAAAACCGTGAGTGTTGATGGCCAAACGCGTCGCGCACCCCAGGGTTCGTTAATCGTGGAAATCACTCGGGACCCCAAAGCGGTGAGTAATAGACCACGAAAGCGGGCGAGAATCGGCCAAAGCTGTGAGTGTTGATGGCCGACACGTAAAGCGCACCTTAGGGTTCAACAAGCATGGAAATCGCCGGGACCCCAAAGCGGTGAGTAATAGTCCACGAAGCAGGTCGAGAATCGACAAAAACCGTGAGTGTTGATGGCGGTGAGTGTTGATGGCCGCGTAAAGCGCACCAGGGTTCGTTAATCGTGGAAATCACTCGGGACCCCAAAGCAGTGAGTAATAGACCACGAAAGCGGGCGAGAATCGGCCAAAGCGGTGAGTGTTGATGGCCGACACGTAAAGCGCACCTTAGGGTTCAACAAGCATGGAAATCGCCGGGACCCCAAAGCGGTGAGTAATAGTCCACGAAGCAGGTCAGAATCGACAAAAACCGTGAGTGTTGATGGCCAAACGCGTCGCGCACCCAGGGTTCGTTAATCGTGGAAATCACTCGGGACCCCAAAGCAGTGAGTAATAGACCACGAAGCGGGCGAGAATCGGCCAAAAGCGGTGAGTGTTGATGGCCAAACACGTAAAGCGCACCTTGGGGTTCAACAAGCATGGAAATCGCCGGGACCCCAAAGCGGTGAGTAATAGTCCACGAAGCAGGTCAGAATCGACAAAAACCGTGAGTGTTGATGGCCAAACGCGTAAGCGCACCCAGGGTTCGTTAATCGTGGAAATCACTCGGGACCCCAAAGCAGTGAGTAATAGACCACGAAAGCGGGCGAGAATCGGCCAAAGCGGTGAGTGTTGATGGCCACCGACACGTAAAGCGCACCTTAGGGTTCAACAAGCATGGAAATCGCCGGGACCCCAAAGCGGTGAGTAATAGTCCACGAAGCAGGTCAGAATCGACAAAAACCGTGAGTGTTGATGGCCAAACGCGTCGCGCGCACCCATCGGGTTCGTTAATCGTGGAAATCACTCGGGACCCCAAAGCGGTGAGTAATAGACCACGAAAGCGGGCGAGAATCGGCCAAAAGCGTGTGAGTGTTGATGGCCCGACACGTAAAGCGCACCTTAGGGTTCAACAAGCATGGAAATCGCCGGGACCCCAAAGCGGTGAGTAATAGTCCACGAAGCAGGTCAGAATCGACAAAAACCGTGAGTGTTGATGGCCACGCGTAAGCGCACCCAGGGTTCGTTAATCGTGGAAATCACTCGGGACCCCAAAGCAGTGAGTAATAGACCACGAAGCGGGCGAGAATCGGCCAAAAGCGGTGAGTGTTGATGGCCCGACACGTAAAGCGCACCTTAGGGTTCAACAAGCATGGAAATCGCCGGGACCCCAAAGCGGTGAGTAATAGTCCACGAAGCAGGTCAGAATCGACAAAAACCGTGAGTGTTGATGGCCAAACGCGTAAGCGCACCCGAGGGTTCGTTAATCGTGGAAATCACTCGGGACCCCAAAGCAGTGAGTAATAGACCACGAAGCGGGCGAGAATCGGCCAAAAGCGGTGAGTGTTGATGGCCAAACGTAAAGCGCACCTTAGGGTTCAACAAGCATGGAAATCGCCGGGACCCCAAAGCGGTGAGTAATAGTCCACGAAGCAGGTCGAGAATCGACAAAAACCGTGAGTGTTGATGGCCAAAGCGTAAGCCCGCGTTAATCGCGCACCCCAAAAGGGTTCGTTAATCGTGGAAATCACTCGGGACCCCAAAGCGGTGAGTAATAGACCACGAAGCGGGCGAGAATCGGCCAAAGCGGTGAGTGTTGATGGCCGACACGTAAAGCGCACCTTGGGGTTCAACAAGCATGGAAATCGCCGGGACCCCAAAGCGGTGAGTAATAGTCCACGAAGCAGGTCGAGAATCGACAAAAACGTGAGTGTTGATGGCCAAACGCGTAAGCGCACCCGAGGGTTCGTTAATCATGGAAATCACTCGGGACCCCAAAGCAGTGAGTAATAGACCACGAAGCGGGCGAGAATCGGCCAAAAGCGGTGAGTGTTGATGGCCGACACGTAAAGCGCACCTTGGGGTTCAACAAGCATGGAAATCGCCGGGACCCCAAAGCGGTGAGTAATAGTCCACGAAAGCAGGTCAGAATCGACAAAAACCGTGAGTGTTGATGGCCCCGACGCGTAAAGCGCACCCGAGGGTTCGTTAATCGTGGAAATCACTCGGGACCCCAAAGCAGTGAGTAATAGACCACGAAGCGGGCGAGAATCGGCCAAAAGCGGTGAGTGTTGATGGCCGACACGTAAAGCGCACCTTAGGGTTCAACAAGCATGGAAATCGCCGGGACCCCAAAGCGGTGAGTAATAGTCCACGAAGCAGGTCAGAATCGACAAAAACCGTGAGTGTTGATGGCCAAACGCGTGGAAAAGCGCCCAGGGTTCGTTAATCGTGGAAATCACTCGGGACCCCAAAGCAGTGAGTAATAGACCACGAAGCGGGCGAGAATCGGCCAAAGCGGTGAGTGTTGATGGCCCGACACGTAAAGCGCACCTTAGGGTTCAACAAGCATGGAAATCGCCGGGACCCCAAAGCGGTGAGTAATAGTCCACGAAGCAGGTCAGAATCGACAAAAACATGAGTGTTGATGGCCAAACGCGTAAGCGCACCCAGGGTTCGTTAATCGTGGAAATCACTCGGGACCCCAAAGCAGTGAGTAATAGACCACGAAAGCGGGCGAGAATCGGCCAAAAGCGGTGAGTGTTGATGGCCGACACGTAAAGCGCACCTTAGGGTTCAACAAGCATGGAAATCGCCGGGACCCCAAAGCGGTGAGTAATAGTCCCGAAGCAGGTCGAGAATCGACAAAAACCGTGAGTGTTGATGACGCGTGGCGTAAATCACGCGCGCGCACCCAGGGTTCGTTAATCGTGGAAATCACTCGGGACCCCAAAGCGGTGAGTAATAGACCCGAAGCACGGGGGAGAATCGGCCAAAGCTGTGAGTGTTGATGGCCGACACGTAAAGCGCACCTTAGGGTTCAACAAGCATGGAAATCGCCGGGACCCCAAAGCGGTGAGTAATAGTCCAGGCGAGAAGCAGGTCGAGAATCGACAAAAAAAGCGTGAGTGTTGATGGCCGACGCGTCGCGCCCGGGGTTCGTTAATCATGGAAATCACTCGGGACCCCAAAGCAGTGAGTAATAGACCACGAAGCGGGCGAGAATCGGCCAAAAGCGGTGAGTGTTGATGGCCAAACACGTAAAGCGCACCTTAGGGTTCAACAAGCATGGAAATCGCCGGGACCCCAAAGCGGTGAGTAATAGTCCACGAAAGCAGGTCAGAATCGACAAAAACCGTGAGTGTTGATGGCCCGGCGCGTGGAAAACTCGCGCACCCGGAGGGTTCGTTAATCGTGGAAATCACTCGGGACCCCAAAGCAGTGAGTAATAGACCACGAAGCGGGCGAGAATCGGCCAAAAGCGGTGAGTGTTGATGCCGACACGTAAAGCGCACCTTAGGGTTCAACAAGCATGGAAATCGCCGGGACCCCAAAGCGGTGAGTAATAGTCCACGAAGCAGGTCGAGAATCGACAAAAACCGTGAGTGTTGATGGCCAACGCGTCGCGCACCCAGGGTTCGTTAATCGTGGAAATCACTCGGGACCCCAAAGCAGTGAGTAATAGACCACGAAGCGGGCGAGAATCGGCCAAAAGCTGTGAGTGTTGATGGCCAAACACGTAAAGCGCACCTAGGGTTCAACAAGCATGGAAATCGCCGGGACCCCAAAGCGGTGAGTAATAGTCCACGAAGCAGGTCAGAATCGACAAAAACGTGAGTGTTGATGGCCAAACGCGTAAGCGCACCCAGGGTTCGTTAATCGTGGAAATCACTCGGGACCCCAAAGCAGTGAGTAATAGACCACGAAGCGGGCGAGAATCGGCCAAAAGCGGTGAGTGTTGATGGCCAAACACGTAAAGCGCACCTTAGGGTTCAACAAGCATGGAAATCGCCGGGACCCCAAAGCGGTGAGTAATAGTCCCGAAGCAGGTCGAGAATCGACAAAAACCGTGAGTGTTGATGGCCAAACGCGTAAGCGCACCCGGGGTTCGTTAATCGTGGAAATCACTCGGGACCCCAAAGCGGTGAGTAATAGACCACGAAAGCGGGCGAGAATCGGCCAAAAGCGGTGAGTGTTGATGGCCCGACACGTAAAGCGCACCTTAGGGTTCAACAAGCATGGAAATCGCCGGGACCCCAAAGCGGTGAGTAATAGTCCCGCGAAGCAGGTCAGAATCGACAAAAACCGTGAGTGTTGATGGCCAAACGCGTAAGCGCACCCAAGGTTCGTTAATCATGGAAATCACTCGGGACCCCAAAGCGGTGAGTAATAGACCACGAAAGCGGGCGAGAATCGGCCAAAACGGTGAGTGTTGATGGCCAAACACGTAAAGCGCACCTTAGGGTTCAACAAGCATGGAAATCGCCGGGACCCCAAAGCGGTGAGTAATAGTCCACGAAGCAGGTCAGAATCGACAAAAACCGTGAGTGTTGATGGCCAAACGCGTAAGCGCACCCAGGGTTCGTTAATCGTGGAAATCACTCGGGACCCCAAAGCAGTGAGTAATAGACCACGAAGCGGGCGAGAATCGGCCAAAACGGTGAGTGTTGATGGCCAAACACGTAAAGCGCACCTTAGGGTTCAACAAGCATGGAAATCGCCGGGACCCCAAAGCGGTGAGTAATAGTCCACGAAGCAGGTCAGAATCGACAAAAACCGTGAGTGTTGATGGCCGAACGCGTAAGCGCACCCAGGGTTCGTTAATCGTGGAAATCACTCGGGACCCCAAAGCGGTGAGTAATAGACCACGAAGCGGGCGAGAATCGGCCAAAGCTGTGAGTGTTGATGGCCAAACACGTAAAGCGCACCTTAGGGTTCAACAAGCATGGAAATCGCCGGGACCCCAAAGCGGTGAGTAATAGTCCACGAAGCAGGTCAGAATCGACAAAAACGCGAGTGTTGATGGCCAAACGCGTAAGCGCACCCAGGGTTCGTTAATCGTGGAAATCACTCGGGACCCCAAAGCAGTGAGTAATAGACCACGAAAGCGGGCGAGAATCGGCCAAAAGCGGTGAGTGTTGATGGCAAACACGTAAAGCGCACCTTAGGGTTCAACAAGCATGGAAATCGCCGGGACCCCAAAGCGGTGAGTAATAGTCCACGAAAGCAGGTCGAGAATCGACAAAAACCGTGAGTGTTGATGGCGTCGCGCACCCGGGGTTCGTTAATCGTGGAAATCACTCGGGACCCCAAAGCGGTGAGTAATAGACCACGAAAGCGGGCGAGAATCGGCAAAAGCGGTGAGTGTTGATGGCCGACACGTAAAGCGCACCTTAGGGTTCAACAAGCATGGAAATCGCCGGGACCCCAAAGCGGTGAGTAATAGTCCACGAAGCAGGTCAGAATCGACAAAAACCGTGAGTGTTGATGGCCGCGCGCGTCGCGCACCCGAGGGTTCGTTAATCGTGGAAATCACTCGGGACCCCAAAGCGGTGAGTAATAGACCACGAAAGCGGGCAGAATCGGCCAAAAGCGGTGAGTGTTGATGGCCAACACGTAAAGCGCACCTTAGGGTTCAACAAGCATGGAAATCGCCGGGACCCCAAAGCGGTGAGTAATAGTCCACGAAAGCAGGTCAGAATCGACAAAAACCGTGAGTGTTGATGGCCAAACGCGTCGCGCACCCAGGGTTCGTTAATCGTGGAAATCACTCGGGACCCCAAAGCAGTGAGTAATAGACCACGAAAGCGGGCGAGAATCGGCCAAAGCGGTGAGTGTTGATGGCCAAACACGTAAAGCGCACCTTAGGGTTCAACAAGCATGGAAATCGCCGGGACCCCAAAGCGGTGAGTAATAGTCCACGAAGCAGGTCAGAATCGACAAAAACCGTGAGTGTTGATGGCCAAACGCGTCGCGCACCCAGGGTTCGTTAATCGTGGAAATCACTCGGGACCCCAAAGCGGTGAGTAATAGACCACGAAGCGGGCGAGAATCGGCCAAAAGCGGTGAGTGTTGATGGCCGACACGTAAAGCGCACCTTAGGGTTCAACAAGCATGGAAATCGCCGGGACCCCAAAGCGGTGAGTAATAGTCCACGAAGCAGGTCAGAATCGACAAAAAACCGTGAGTGTTGATGGCCAAACGCGTCGCGCACCCGAGGGTTCGTTAATCGTGGAAATCACTCGGGACCCCAAAGCGGTGAGTAATAGACCACGAAAGCGGGCGAGAATCGGCCAAAACGGTGAGTGTTGATGGCCAAACACGTAAAGCGCACCTTAGGGTTCAACAAGCATGGAAATCGCCGGGACCCCAAAGCGGTGAGTAATAGTCCACGAAGCAGGTCAGAATCGACAAAAACCGTGAGTGTTGATGGCCAAACGCGTAAGCGCACCCAGGGTTCATTAATCGTGGAAATCACGTCGGGACCCCAAAACAGTGAGTAATAGACCACGAAGCGGGCAAGAATCGGCCAAAACGGTGAGTGCTGATGTCCGACAGGTAAGCTCACCTTGGGGTTCAATAAGCATAGAAATCGCCGGGACCCCAAAGCGGTGAGTAATAGTCCACGAAACGGGTCAGAATCGACAAAAACCGCGAGTGTTGATGGCCGGTGCCGTAACCGCACCCCAGGGTTCGTTAATCGTGGAAATCACTCGGGACCCCAAAGCAGTGAGTAATAGACCACGAAGCGGGCGAGAATCGGCCAAAAGCGGTGAGTGTTGATGGCCCGACACGTAAAGCGCACCTTAGGGTTCAACAAGCATGGAAATCGCCGGGACCCCAAAGCGGTGAGTAATAGTCCACGAAAGCAGGTCAGAATCGACAAAAACCGCGAGTGTTGATGGCCGTAAACGCGTAATCGCGCCGAGGGTTCGTTAATCGTGGAAATCACTCGGGACCCCAAAGCGGTGAGTAATAGACCACGAAGCGGGCGAGAATCGGCCAAAAGCGGTGAGTGTTGATGGCCCGACACGTAAAGCGCACCTTAGGGTTCAACAAGCATGGAAATCGCCGGGACCCCAAAGCGGTGAGTAATAGTCCACGAAGCAGGTCGAGAATCGACAAAAACCGTGAGTGTTGATGGCCAAACGCGTCGCGCACCCCAGGGTTCGTTAATCGTGGAAATCACTCGGGACCCCAAAGCAGTGAGTAATAGACCACGAAGCGGGCGAGAATCGGCCAAAGCGGTGAGTGTTGATGGCCAAACACGTAAAGCGCACCTTAGGGTTCAACAAGCATGGAAATCGCCGGGACCCCAAAGCGGTGAGTAATAGTCCACGAAGCAGGTCAGAATCGACAAAAACCGTGAGTGTTGATGGCCAAACGCGTCGCGCGCACCCAGGGTTCGTTAATCGTGGAAATCACTCGGGACCCCAAAGCAGTGAGTAATAGACCACGAAGCGGGCGAGAATCGGCCAAAAGCGGTGAGTGTTGATGGCCAAACACGTAAAGCGCACCTTAGGGTTCAACAAGCATGGAAATCGCCGGGACCCCAAAGCGGTGAGTAATAGTCCACGAAGCAGGTCAGAATCGACAAAAACCATGAGTGTTGATGGCGGCGCGTAAGCGCACCCAGGGTTCGTTAATCGTGGAAATCACTCGGGACCCCAAAGCAGTGAGTAATAGACCACGAAAGCGGGCGAGAATCGGCCAAAAGCGGTGAGTGTTGATGGCCAAACACGTAAAGCGCACCTTAGGGTTCAACAAGCATGGAAATCGCCGGGACCCCAAAGCGGTGAGTAATAGTCCACGAAAGCAGGTCAGAATCGACAAAAACCGTGAGTGTTGATGGCCAAACGCGTAAGCGCACCCAGGGTTCGTTAATCGTGGAAATCACTCGGGACCCCAAAGCAGTGAGTAATAGACCACGAAGCGGGCGAGAATCGGCCAAAAGCGGTGAGTGTTGATGGCCGACACGTAAAGCGCACCTTGGGGTTCAACAAGCATGGAAATCGCCGGGACCCCAAAGCGGTGAGTAATAGTCCGAAGCAGGTCGAGAATCGACAAAAACCGTGAGTGTTGATGGCCGACGCGTAAAGCGCACCCAGGGTTCGTTAATCGTGGAAATCACTCCGGGACCCCAAAGCGGTGAGTAATAGACCACGAAAGCGGGCGAGAATCGGCCAAAAGCGGTGAGTGTTGATGGCCAAACACGTAAAGCGCACCTTAGGGTTCAACAAGCATGGAAATCGCCGGGACCCCAAAGCGGTGAGTAATAGTCCACGAAGCAGGTCGAGAATCGACAAAAACCGCGAGTGTTGATGGCCAAACGCGTCGCGCACCCAGGGTTCGTTAATCGTGGAAATCACTCGGGACCCCAAAGCAGTGAGTAATAGACCACGAAAGCGGGCGAGAATCGGCCAAAAGCTGTGAGTGTTGATGGCCGACACGTAAAGCGCACCTTAGGGTTCAACAAGCATGGAAATCGCCGGGACCCCAAAGCGGTGAGTAATAGTCCACGAAGCAGGTCGAGAATCGACAAAAACGCGAGTGTTGATGCTGTAGAGTTGTTAAGGGATTTTTTCATTTGAACCGCCGCTGAGTTTTCGATGGTCGAACACGAGCTGGGCGGCGTGTCAATCCGAAGAGGAAGGAAGTCGATTTTCCACACGCCAAGCACCACAGCCATCCAAAGGAATGGAACCAAACCTGGTTCTCTGCGGAACACTGCCCTTGCCGACGAAAACCCTTGCCGGGTTACCGTTCTCACCGCTCAGCAACACTCATCCGCTACCTTCCCGCTTGACCGCCGCAGAACTAAAAAAAAACGCACCGCAAATAATCAAGCTCCGGGCTCTGATGGCCAATGGTTTAACGGCGTAGATCTTATGCGTTCTTTGGGTCTCTTGGGGTGTCTTGCCACTAAGCCGCCGCCCGGATTGATGCATCGAGTACACGGCAGCCTCAAAGATCCTCAAAGGCGTCACGAGCTGCCTATAACTGAACAAGAGGTCACCGAAATCGTCAAGAAGATGCTTGATGAACCAATCTCCGTCTGCAGCCTCACCGGATTGGCTCCATTCTGTGCCACCAACAAACCGCCGGCGGTAAGCCCTATTCTCTGTCTTCCATGCTCTTAAAACTCCGTCAATGCACGTTAATCCTTTATCCCTTCACAGGCCGACAGCTCTTTACGAAGCGAACCAAACGGTTGGGCGCCTCGTGTAAAGTCAAAGGCTACTAAGAAAACGGGCAAGAAGAAGACTGCCGAGTCCTCTAATCCAGCGGAGGACGAAGAATCGATGTTGAGGTAAACCGCTTGCCGCTTTGTGCTTCTTCCTGCACATGCTTAATCCTCTTACAATCTTTTTACTGACAATTTTCTTCCCAGGATGATGCGGAAGCCAGCCACGCCGACCCTGTTGAGGTAATCTTACTTTCTTCCGACTCCGATCTTGCGCCGGTTAAGAGAATTCGTCGCGCCGTCGGGAAAGTGAAAAATACCATTCTGTGCTGACTTGAATCCAAATCTTAACTTGAAGACACAACAGGTCGACGAAGCGTCGTACAACCCGGCATAGTGGCCAACAGGTTACTTCACCGGTTTATCGGACACACCTATCCGGAAGCGTCGCCGAGGTGACTTGCTCTCCGAAAAGCGTTATCCCATAAAAGGTTTCTTCCGATGTCCTCTCAATCCGTCGACCCAATTATCAGGCCTCTTCCAACTCGTCGGCGGTTCATCCACCACACAACGCCTCCACTGAACATCGCCGCAGGTTCGTAATTACTGTTTGCCAATTCGACTCACCGTTACTCTGATAAATTTGTTTTGATCCGACTCTGACTATTGCAGCACCAAGGCTCGCTTGAGCAAGAAGGCAAAAACTCTTGATCCTACCTGGATGCTGATCCGGAAAAGCGCCCCCGAACAAACACACGAAAATCACAAGCCGCCAAGAAAGCTCGGTGAACTGTACAAAGACGATTCTGCTGATCCGCCAGAGGTTGAACCGGAGGTTCAAGTGGAAACTTCCCAACCTGTTCCATCAAACCCGCCTGCCGAGCGAGTCGTGACTGTTGAACCGCCGATCCAAAGCAAAACGACGGCAAGCCCAAACAAGACCGCTGAAAATGACGAAGTTATTGTAGCAGTATCAGCTACTCTGCTCTCGCCAACCATCGCTTTAACAAAACACAGTATCAAAGACAGTTCCACCATTATGAGCAAGGACAAGGGGAAGACTGATATGTCGGCTTACGACAACTTCTCTGCCCAAGAGCTTCATTCCGGATTTCTAAACCGGCTTTACACAAGCCGCGACTTTGAAGCCGGTCTAGTAAACCGCATGAAGGACCGTTATGAGGTAACTGACCTCTCATATCTTAACTGCAAGTAGCCCCAAGGGTCGGTTTAACCTTGCAAAGTTAAACGGGACTTAAGGTGTTCTCTTCATAGCAAAATTGAGATCAACTAGCCATTAGCCCCCAAGTGCCAAGTTGAATACTTGTATTAAGCTTGGGACTTGCATAATGAAACTACTAACCTGCTTCCTTTGTCATCAGAATGAAATACACCAGCAGGCCGTGCAACTTAAAGATCTCCGAACCAATCTGGAAGCCCAAATAACTGAAGCCACCAAAGCCAAGGATGAGCTGAAAACCATACGACCACCATGGAACAGCTGAAGGAGTGGTACAAATCCGAGCAGGTCAAGCTGGGATACCGAGAAGGCGGTTTAGTAAAGCGAAGCGGAGGAAGCGGAGGCCCTTAAACGGTGACGGAAGAGCTGACCGGACTTAAACGTCAAGTGCACGCCATGACCTCTGCCATCTTTGGTAAGCAAATTTATCTGACTATGCTGTGTTAATCGTCCGCGGTTTAACTTTGAGCTGTCTAAACCTGGTGCGAAGCAAACGTATTGCTCATCCAGGCTCCGACGCTGGAAAAAGCTCAAGGCTTCGTACACTCGATCGAGCAGCTATATACCGCGCCATGAGTCATATGCGCCACTTCCTATGACAACACGGCGCCGCCCCCGATCGAGAGACGCTAGACCGCTGTCAATGATTACAGGGCAGCTGGAAGAGATGAAGCGATCCGCCGCTTGGCTGGCACCTTACAGCTCGACCGTGCCAAGGCATGGATAGCAGATCTTGATCCGGTGACATAGCTAAGGGTTTTCCCAGCGCTCAAGAGAACGGTGAAGCCTTTGATAACGACACCACAAAGCGGATTACAAAGGAAGTTCGTCTGTTGGCGAGCCAACCGCCTGAAGCCAATCTGGAGGTTCACCGATCTTTTATGATGCCAATAACAAGCGGGTGGAGTTTGTCATCCCGAAGTGCGAGCACTGATCCTCAATCCGTAAGCACACTTACGCCCGACATTGATCCGCTGAACTGATAAGTGAAGAAGCTGTCTTCAGGCCTTAACCCGGATTATTTGGTCCACCAATGACTTAGGGCTTTGGGTGAGGAAGGAAGAAGCTGAACCGACGCGAGCACGTTCCCTCTACTTGGCGCCAACCCGGAGAAGCAGCGTAATCCGTCAGGCCGGGTGATATCCAAAGCTTCAAGGCACAACTCCGCGTGAAACACCGGGCCTCGAAAGGCTTTGTAATAGGATAGCAAGTGTCTTTTATTGAACAGTGCCGGTACAATCTTAGTCTGTAAACTTTTTGCATGGCAGCGCTGGATCCGTTGGCTTTTGCAATAAATCCCGCAACATATTTTGCCTGCAATCACAAGTTCTTAAACCGCCGTGGCGGTTTACACCTCTGCCAGCATCAGGCACACAGTGGGCTTTATAAACCATCACCGTTAAAGGAGAGTAATCTCTGTGCATATAAGACCGATTTATCGTAAATCGCATGAGCATGATAAGCCCCCTGTTTACTCCTCAATGGGATGCTTTAACAGTAAAATCAAACCGGAACAAAAATCGCCAGCGTAAACACGTACCGACAACATAAATCCGGTTTAAAAACGTGTCGGTTTAAGAAGGCCGACAAAAGCCAAATGATTGGTATCAAAAACCACAAAAGCAAAATCAACGAAAGAATCGTTTTGTAAGAAAAGGCTATACTGAACCGGATCAGATGGTGTTACCATGGTCGGACAGGACCAAGCCCCCTATATGGCGTAGCGATGGTTCAAGTCAGCTAGGTCCCAACTGAACTCGTGGCATGATGCCGATCAAGTGGCATTGCAATGGTTCGGGTTCGACCAAAGCCCCCAAGTGATTCTATGGCCTTAGGCCGACCAAGAGGCGTGACTGGTTCAGACATGACCATGTCCCCAAATGATCTGGTGGCTTTCGCCTGTCAAGAAGCATTGCATTGGTTCGGATACGACCAAGCCCCCAAATGACAAAAGTGTCTGTAAACAAGGCTAAAGGTTGAACCGGAGGCCGCTTCACGACAGCATCTCCATGTACCCAAACCGGAAGTTTATGCAGAACAGATACCCCGCTTTAGCCGAGGATCCGGTTTATTGCTTTTATTGAAAATATATACATTGTCTTAATATGTACATAAGCGGAGCCAATGGCTCAGGTATAGTAAGGCCGAAGATGAGCAATGTTCCACGGCCTATTGGTCTCCTCCTCTGACGTGCGTGAATCCTTTCGCTCTCGAACATCAATCAGATAGTAGGAATCGTTGTATAGATTCTTGCTGACCACAAAAGGCCCTTCCCAAGGTGGGGATAGCTTGTGCATATCTTTCTGATCTTGAATGAGCCGCAGCACCAAGTCTCCTTCCTGAAAGGTTCTGGTTTTAACCCGCCGGCTGTGATACCGACGAAGATCTTGCTGGTAAACCGCCGAGCGAGCTGCTGCCATATCACGCTCTTCATCCAGCCGATCCAGATCATCTTGCCGTGCCGCCTCACTATCTGTCTCAACATAAGCTGCCACTCAGGCGAGTCATGACGGATATCATTGGGAAGAACCGCCTCGCTCCATAGACCATGAAGAACGGCGTATATCCGAGTGGATCGGTTGGGAGTAGTGTTTATACTCCATATCACCGACGGTAGCTCCTCCACCCAACATCCCGCGTCCTCTCTAAAGGGACCATAAGCGGGCTTGATACCTTCAAAATTTCCTGATTAGCTCGCCCGCGACGACCATTGGATTGTGGGTGGGCTCTGAGAAGAAACATCAAGCGGATATGCTCTCGTTCACAAAATTCCTTCATAGCTCCCTTGGATAAATTGGTGCCATTGTCCGTGATGATACTGTGTGGAAACCCAAACGGAAAATCACCCGCTTGATAAACTGAACACGCCGTGGCTGCATCACACTTGCTAACAGGCTGCCTCGACCCACTTGGTAAATTTATCTACCGCTACCAACAGGTGGGTCTTTTGTCCTTGGACCTTTTGAAAGGCCCAACCATGTCCAGCCCCAAAGTCGCAAACAGCCAAGTAATTGGAATCATCCTCAATTCTTGGGCCGGCACATGAGCACGCCTGAAAATTTTTGGCAACCATCACATCGTCTGACTAAATCCTCCGCAGATCAAGCATGGGCAGTCAACCAATAGAAGCCATGGTGGAATGCCTTGGCCACCAGGGATTTTGAACCGGCGTGGTGACCACAATCCCCTTCATGAATCTCTCGCAATATCTCACAGCCCTCTTCGGGGACACACAACGCTGAAACGCCACGACACATCGCGACGGTGCAACTCGCCATTAACAACAATCATAGACTTAGACCGCCGAACTATCTGCCGGGCCAACGCCTCATCCTCCGTAATTCGCCCGTTCATATATGCCAAATAAGGGAGCGCCCAATCCGAATGATATGCAAGGCCGCCACCGTTGAGCCTCCGGATCAGGATAGCCAAATCAATCTCATCAGGAGCTTGACCGACGGTTTATGCAAGACATCAAGGAAAACGCTGGGCGGGACCGGTTTACCGGGAACCCAGCCGGCTTAAAGCATCAGCTGCTTGTTCTTCCGCGATCCACATGGTCTACCCGATACCCTTTAAAATGTCCGCCACAACATCCACTTCCCGACGATACGCAGCCATAAGCGGATCTTTGAGTCCCTGCGCGGATACTTGCCGGGCCACCAAGTCCGAGTCACCAAAGCATTTAACTTGGCTGAGATTCATTTCTTGGCCATCCGGAGACCATGGAGCAAGGCTTCATACTCAGCTGCATTGTTAGTACAAGGAACATTAGGCGGAGAACATAACAGAACTTGTCACCTCGTGGGAAGTTAATACGACTCCAGCCCCGAGCCCTCCAACTGCTGGACCCATCAAAATGGATGGACCAATAGGTGTGATCCGCTTTTCTTCTGGTGCTTGCAACTCCGTCCAATCATTAATGAAATCCACAAGAGCCTGGGATTTTATGGCCGTCCGGGGCATGTACTTTAAACCGTGCGGCCCAAGCTCTATAGCCCACTTAGCAATCCGGCCAGTTGCTTCCCGGTTCAGTATGATATCACCTAAAGGAGCCGAGCTGACCACCGTGATGGGGTGTCCTTGGAAATATTGCTTCAGCTTTGACACCATAAAGACCCCATATACCAGCTTCTGCCAATGTGGATACCTTTGTTTAGACTCAATGAGAACCTCGCTGATGTAGTAAATCTGGCCACTGAACCGGATATTCTTTCCGCCTCCTTGCGCCCACCACAATGGCTACACTCACTGCCCCGGCATTAGCAGCGACATATAACAGAGCGGCTCCTCGTCAATAGGCAGCAAGAACAGGCAGGTTGGCCAACTGCCGCTTTAGATCCTCCAATGCCTCATCAAGCCTGAGCTCCGCATTTAATTGATCAATCTTCTTCAAAGATCCGATATAGAGGGATAGCCTTTCTCCGAGGCGATCGATAAACCGACTTAGCGCAGCAATCCGCCTGCCAAACGTTGAACATCATTGATGCACTTTGGCTTAGCTAAGGAAGTAATAGCCGTAATCTTCTCCGGATTAGCTTCAATCCCCGTTCGACACGAAAACCCAACAACTTGCTCGCGGAACACCAAAGACGACTTGGCCGGGTTGAGCATCATCTTGTACACCCGCAAGTTGTCAAAGGTTTCCCTTAAATCCTCAATCAATGTCTCCTTCTGCCTTGATTTCACCACGATATCATCCACATAGGCGCACATTACGGCCGATCTGTTTATGCAAACAATTTGCACGCATAGCTGATAAGTTGCTTGGGCACTCTTGAGCCCAAAAGGCATGGACACATAGCAGAAGGCTCCAAAAGGGGTGATAAACGCAGTCTTCTCCTGATCTTTAACCGCCATCTTAATCTGATGATAACCAGAATATGCATCCGTAAAGCTCAAACGCCGCAACCCGCCGCTGCATCAATGATCCGTCAATGCGGGAGGGCGAAAGGATCCGCTGGACAAGCTTTGTTGAGATCTGTAATCCACGCATTACGCGCCAAGTGCCATTTTTCTTAAGGACCAGCACGGATTAGCGAGCCACTCTGGGTGGAAGACTTCAACGATAAACCCTGCCGCCAAAAGTCTAGCGACTTCCTCTCCAATGGCTTTGGCGCCTCTCCTCATTAAACCGCGAAGAAACTGTTTTACTGGTTTGTATTTCGGATCAACATTAAGAGTGTGCTCAGCGAGTTCCCTCGGTACACCTGGCATGTCGGAAGGTTTCCATGCAAAGATGTCCCGGTTCTCACGGATGAACTCGATCAGCGCGCTTTCCTATTTAGGATCCAAGTTGGCATCGATGGTGAACTGCTTGGATGATTCGCCAGCACAAAATCAACAAGCTTTGTTTCGCGGCCGATTTGAACTTCAAGTCCGGATCATGTTCTCGTAGTTGGCTTCTTCAAAGGGTCATATCCGCCGGATCAACATTATCCTTATAATACTTTAACTCCTCCGCGGCACAAACCGACTCGGCATAAGCCGCATCACCTTCCTCGCATTCCAGAGCGATCCGCGGCTCCCATGAACCGTTATTGTTCCTTTGTGACCCGCATTTTCAGCTGCAAGTAGACATAACAGGCCGTGCCATGAACTTAGCATAAGCCGCCGCCCAAAGAGGGCGTGGTAAGGACTCTGAATTTTCACCACCTCAAATGTCAGCGCTTCGTTCGAATCATGCTCGCTCTCAAAGGTTACCTCAGAGGCTATCTTACCGACCGGATATGCCGACTTACCAGGCACCACTCCGTGAAACACTGTACTGGACGGCCTGAGATGCCTATCTGTTAACCCCATTCGTCGGAAAGTTTCGTAGTATAAGATGTTAATGCTGCTTCCTCCATCCATAAGAACTTTGGTGAACTTGTACCCGCCTACCTGAGGTGCCACCACCAAGGCTAACTGACCCGGATTGTAAACGCGGGGAGGATGGTCCTCTCTGCTCCACACAATCGGCTGCTCGGACCAGCGCAGGTAATGCGGCGCAGCCGGTTCAACAACACTGACCGCCCGCCTCTGAAGTTTCCGGTCTCGTCGGTCTAAGCTGGTGGTAAAGACGTGGTACTGCCCGCCATTCAATTGCTTTGGATTGCTCTGATAACCCGACTGCTGCTGTTGTTGATTGTAGCCCCTTGGTTCTCGATTGCTCGATTACCTTCATTATTCTCGATTGCCTTGCCCGCCCGGATTACCGCCAACCTCGGCTGGGATTTCTCCGCCAGAATCGGAGCGGACCACTGAACCGCCGCCGGACCCTTGATCATACCGGAAAGAGTTGGAGTTCTTAAACTCCTGCATAATATAACAGTCCTTCCAAAGGTGGTTCGCCGGTGCCTCCTTCGTCCCGTGCTTTGGACAAGGTTGGTTTAGTACAAAGTTCAAACGATCCGGATTGTGACCACCCCGGTTTGATCGCTTACCCGCGCCGCTGACCTTGTCCTCGCGGTTGGTGTTGGCCACAAAGCCCATGTTGCCGCTCGCTTACGCTTTGTGCCCTCCGCTGCTCGCCGATCGATGCTGCTGGCTCCTCGAATTGTTGTTCTGTTTTCCTTCCCCGCTTCATCATTCTCCGATTCAGGATCCTTGGTACTATCGTAATCAGCGATTTTACCAAAACACCCATTAGAGTGCCCATATCATGACAAAACGCTTCATGCGACTCCAGCTTCAGCTTCAGCGGTTCAAACCGCAATTGGCTTCCAACGCCATGATCGCGGAGCCGTGGTTGATCCGGTCTCAAGAATGTAGAACTTCCGAGACCCGGCGCACTCCAATGGGTTGTAGACTCTCCGTCCGCCGACGCAAGTCGCCAGATCCACCACCGACATAGGCTGTTTACAGGTGTCCTTGAAATTTTGATGAACCGGGTTCTCAAGCTGCGCCCACGAGCTGATAGAGTCGGGCGGCAAGTTTTTCAACCAGGTCCGGCAGTACCTTCCAAAGATCATTGTGAAGTACTTTGCACATGCTGCTTCATCCACATCCAGCATCTCCATGGCCATCTCGTAGCTTTCTATCCATGCCTCTCGAGCCAAATCGGCAGATAGTTGGGCACCTTGCGTGGCCCCTTGAAATCCTTGGGCAAGCGACGCGTTGCGTAAGCGGGACGGCAGGCGGAATCGCCGAAACTCTGAGTGTTATGGCCGACCGTAAGCGCACATTAGGGTTTCTTCAATCTGAAATCGCACTGGACACCAAAGCGGTGAAGTAATAGATCATAGAAAGCAGGCAGAATCGGTAAAACTACGAGTGTTGATAGTAGACACATAAGGCACCTTGGGGTTTGTCGATCGTGGGACTCCGATTGGGGCCCCCAAGCGGTGAGTAATAGTCCATGAAGCAGGGCGAATCGGCCAAAGCTGACAGTGTTGATGGCCAAGGCGTAAAAACGCACCTTGGTGTTAGATCGATCATGGAAATCCCTTAGGACCCCAAAGCGGTGAGTAATAGTCCACAAACGGGCGAATCATTGGCCAAAATTGACAGTGTTGATGAGTAGGCACATAAATCGCACCTTAGGGTTCAACAATCATGGAACTCCGATTGATTGGAGGACCAAAACGGTGAGTAATAGTCCACAATGAATCGCAGAATCGGACAAAACTACGAAGTTATTGATTGGCCGTAAAAAAGCGCACCTTAGGGTTACGTTGATCCTTAGGACTCACTCACAGGACCCCAAAACGTTGAGTAATAGTCCACAAAGCAGGCCAACGCCAGCCAAAACAGTGAAGTGTTGATTGAATGGCGTAAATAAGCGCTTTAAGGGTTAAATCAAACGTGGAGACTCTCCACGGACAAACGGTGGTAATGAATCCGAAAGTCAGGTGAGCGTAATAGTCATGCGCATACCGAGCAGGCGTGCAAATCTCAGGACCCCAAATCGGCCGAAAAATTGCATTAGTGTTGATGGCCATGACACCGTAAAGCGCACTGTAGGGTTCAACAACTATGGAAATGATTCGGGACCCAAAGCGGTGAGTAATAGTCCATGAAGCAGGCGAGAATCGGCCAAAACTACTAGTGTTGATAGCCGCCGTACGTCTAAGTACTATGAAGTTACGTTAATCATGGAAATCACTCAAGGACCCTAAAGCGGTGAATAATAGACCATGAAGCGGGCGAGAATCGGCGAAACTATGAGTGTTGATGACCAAACACGTAAAGCGCACCTTGGGGTTCAACAAGTATGAAATCGCTTGGGACCCCAAAGCGGTGAGTAATAGTCCACAAGCAGGTTAGAATCGATAAAAACGCGGCGTTGATGACCGGCATCGTGGAAATCACTCGGGCGCACCCTAGGGTTCGTTAATCTTAGGGGAAATCACGCCGGGACCCCAAAGCGCGAGAAGCAGGTTAGAGTAAAAACGCGGCGTTGAGACCACGCACCCTAGGGTTCGTTAAGCGGGCGAGTAATCGAAGCGGGCGAAATCGGCCAAAACTGTCGGTGTTGGTGACCGAACGTAAAGCGCACCTTAGGGTTCAACAAGCATGAAATCGCCGGGACCCCAAATCGGTGAGTAATAGTCCACGAAGCAGGTCAGAATCAATAAAAACCGCGAGTGTTGATGACCGTGGCGTCGCGCGCAGAGGTCGGGTTAATCGTCGGAAATCACTCGGGACCATAAATCGCTTGGGCGGTGAGTAATAGAACACGAAATGGGCGGTGAGTAATAGTCCGCGGAAGCAGGTCGAGAATCAAGAATCGGCCAAAAAGCGGTGAGTGTTGATCGGCCAAAGCGGTGAGTGTTGACGGACGTAAGCGCACCTTAGGGTTCAACAAGCATGGAAATCGCCGGGACCCCAAAGCGGTGAGTAATAGTCCGAAGCAGGTCAGAATCGACAAAAACCGTGAGTTTTGATGGCCGGCGCGTCGCGCGCGAGGGTTAGTTAATCGTGGAAATCACTCCGGGACCCCAAATCGGTGACTAATAGACCCGAAACAGGCGAATCGGCCAAAACTATCGATGTTGATGGCCAAACCGTAAAGCGCACCTTAGGGTTCAACAAGCATGGAAATCGCCGGGACCCCAAAGCGGTGAGTAATAGTCCATGAAGCAGGTCAGAATCGACAAAAAAGCGAGTGTTGATGGCCCGCGCGTAAGCGCACTCGAGGGTTCATTAATCATGGAAATCACTCCGGGACCCCAAAGCGGTGAGTAAAGACCACGAAGCGGGCGAGAATCGGCCAAAACTTTCAGCGTTGATGACCGAAACCGTAAAGCGCACCTTGGGGTTCAACAAGCATGAAATCGCCGGGACCCCAAAGCGGTGAGTGAAAGTCCACGAAACTGGTCAGAATCGACAAAAACGCGAGTGTTGATGACCGACGCGTCGCGCACCCGAGGTTCGTTAATCGTGAAATCACTCCGGGACCGCGAGCGATGAACCACGAAGCGGGCGAGAATCGGCGAAACTATGAGTGTTGATGACCGACACGTAAAGCGCACCTTAGGGTTCAACAAGTATGGAAATCGCCGGGACCCCAAAGCGGTGAGTAATAGTCCACGAAGCAGGTTAGAATCGATAAAACCGCGGCGTTGATGACCGGCGCGTAAAGCGCACCTAGGGTTCGTTAATCTTGAAATCACCGAGACCCCAAAGCGGTGAGTAATAGACCACGAAGCGGGCGAGAATCGGCCAAAACTGTCGGTGTTGGTGGCCGACACGTAAAGCGCACCTTAGGGTTCAACAAGCATGGAAATCGCCGGGACCCCAAATCGGTGAGTAATAGTCCACGAAGCAGGTCAGAATCAATAAAAACGCGAGTGTTGATGACCGGCGCGTAAACGCACCCTAGGGTTCGTTAATCGTGGAAATCACTCCGGGACCGCAAAACAGTGAGTAATAGAACACGAAATGGGCCAGAATCGGCCAAAATGGTGAGTGTTGACGACCGACACGTAAGCGCACCTTGGGGTTCAACAAGCATGGAAATCGCCGGGACCCCAAAGCGGTGAGTAATAGTCCAGAAGCAGGTCAGAATCGACAAAAACCGTGAGTTTTGATGCCGACGCGTCGCGCACCCAGAGGTTCGTTAATCGTGGAAATCACTCGGGACCCCAAATCGGTGACTAATAGACCACGAAACAGGCGAGAATCGGCCAAAGCTGTCGATGTTGATGGCCGACCGTAAAGCGCACCTTAGGGTTCAACAAGCATGGAAATCGCCGGGACCCCAAAGCGGTGAGTAATAGTCCATGAAGCGGGTCAGAATCGACAAAAAGCGAGTGTTGATGGCCGACGCGTAAGCGCACTCCGAGGACTCATTAATCATGGAAATCACTCGGGACCCCAAAGCGGTGAGTAAAAGACCACGAAGCGGGCAAGAATCGGCCAAAACTTTCAGCGTTGATGGCCGAACACGTAAAGCGCACCTTAGGGTTCAACAAGCATGGAAATCACTTCGGGACCCCAAAACGGTGAGTGAAAGTCCACGAAACTGGTCAGAATCGTCAAAAACCGCGAGTGTTGATGACCGGCACGTAAACGCACCCCAGGTTCGTTAATCGTGGAAATCACTCCGGGACCGCAGAACAGTAGACCATGAAACGGGCTAGAATCGGCCGAAACTATGAGTGTTGATGACCGACACGTAAGCGCACCATGGGGTTCAACAAGTATGGAAATCGCCGGGACCCCAAAGCGGTGAGTAATAGTCCACGAAGCAGGTTAGAATCGATAAAAACGCGGCGTTGATGACCAAACGCGTCGCGCACCCTAGGGTTCGTTAATCTTGAAATCACTTGAGACCCCAAAGCGGTGAGTAATAGACCACGAAGCGGGCGAGAATCGGCCAAAACTGTCGGTGTTGGTGGCCGACCGTAAAGCGCACCAGGGTTCAACAAGCATGGAAATCGCCGGGACCCCAAATCGGTGAGTAATAGTCCACGAAGCAGGTCAGAATCAATAAAAACGCGAGTGTTGATGACCGTAGCGTCGCGCGCCCGGGGTTCGTTAATCGTAGAAATCACTCCGGGACGCAAAGCGGTGAGTAATAGAAACGAAATGGGCGAGAATCGGCCAAAGCGGTGAGTGTTGACGGCCAAACACGTAAAGCGCACCTTAGGGTTCAACAAGCATGAAATCACCGGACCCCAAAGCGGTGAGTAATAGTCCGAAGCGGGTCAGAATCGACAAAAACCGTGAGTTTTGATGGCCGACGCATCGCGCACCCGAGGGGTTAGTTAATCGTGGAAATCACTCCGGGACCCCAAATCGGTGACTAATAGACCACGAAAGCAGGCGAGAATCGGCCAAAACTGTCGATGTTGATGGCCGACACGTAAAGCGCACCTTAGGGTTCAACAAGCATGGAAATCGCCGGGACCCCAAAGCGGTGAGTAATAGTCCATGAAGCAGGTCAGAATCGACAAAAATGCGAGTGTTGATGGCCGGCGCGTCGCGCGCCGGGGTTCATTAATCATGGAAATCACTCCGGGACCCCAAAAGCGGTGAGTAAAGACCACGAAGCGGGCGAGAATCGGCCAAAACTTTCAATGTTGATGACCGACACGTAAAGCGCACCTTAGGGTTCAACAAGCATGGAAATCGCCGGGACCCCAAAGCGGTGAGTAATAGTCCACGAAGCAGGTCAGAATCGACAAAAACCGCGAGTGTTGATGGCCGACGCGTCGCGCACCCCAGGTTCGTTAATCGTGGAAATCACTCGGGACCGCGAGCGATGAACCATGAAGCGGGCGAGAATCGGCGAAACTATGGTGTTGATGGCCAACACGTAAAGCGCACCAGGGTTCAACAAGTATAAATCGCCGGGACCCCAAAGCGGTGAGTAATAGTCCACAAGCAGGTTAGAATCGATAAAAACGCGGCGTTGATGGCCGACGCGTCGCGCACCTAGGGTTCGTTAATCTTGGAAATCACTTGAGACCCCAAAACGGTGAGTAATAGACCACGAAAGCGGGCGAGAATCGGCCAAAAGCTGTCGATGTTGGTGACCGACCGTAAAGCGCACCTTGGGGTTCAACAAGCATGGAAATCACCGGGACCCCAAATCGGTGAGTAATAGTCCACGAAACAGGTCAGAATCAATAAAAACCGCGAGTGTTGATGACCGGCGCGTAAACGCACCCCAGGGTTCGTTAATCGTGGAAATCACTCCGGGACCGCAAAACAGTGAGTAATAGAACACGAAATGGGCCAGAATCGGCCAAAACGGTGAGTGTTGATGACCAAACACGTAAAGCGCACCTTAGGGTTCAACAAGCATGGAAATCGCCGGGACCCCAAAGCGGTGAGTAATAGTCCGAAGCAGGTCGAGAATCGACAAAAACCGTGAGTTTGATGGCCAAACGCGTCGCGCCCAGGGTTAGTTAATCGTGAAATCACTCCGGGACCCCAAATCGGTGACTAATAGACCACGAAAGCAGGCGAGAATCGGCCAAAAGCTGTCGATGTTGATGGCCGACACGTAAAGCGCACCTTAGGGTTCAACAAGCATGGAAATCGCCGGGACCCCAAAACGGTGAGTAATAGTCCATGAAACGGGTCAGAATCGACAAAAAACGCGAGTGTTGATGACCGGCACGTAAACGCACTCCAGGGTTCATTAATCATGGAAATCACTCCGGGACCCCAAAACAGTGAGTAAAAGACCACGAAACGGGCCAGAATCGGCCAAAACTTTCAATGTTGATGACCGACACGTAAACGCACCTTGGGGTTCTACAAGCATGGAAATCACTTCGGGACCCCAAAACGATGAGTAATAGTCCACGAAATGGGTCAGAATCGACAAAAACCGCGAGTGTTGATGGCCAAACGCGTCGCGCACCCAGGTTAGTTAATCGTGAAATCACTCCGGGACCATGAGAGCGATGAACCCGCAAGCGGGCGAGAATCGGCGAAACTATATTGTTGATGACCGAACGTAAGCGCACCTTAGGGTTCAACAAGTATGGAAATCGCCGGGACCCCAAAGCGGTGAGTAATAGTCCACGAAGCAGGTTAGAATCGATAAAAACGCGGCGTTGATGGCCAAACGCGTAAGCGCACCTAGGGTTCGTTAATCTTGGAAATCACTTGAGACCCCAAAGCGGTGAGTAATAGACCACGAAGCGGGCGAGAATCGGCCAAAACTATCGGTGTTGGTGGCCAAACACGTAAAGCGCACCTTAGGGTTCAACAAGCATGAAATCGCCGGGACCCCAAATCGGTGAGTAATAGTCCACGAAGCAGGTCAGAATCAATAAAAACGCGAGTGTTGATGACCGTAGCGTCGCGCACCCAGGGTTAGTTAATCGTGGAAATCACTCGGGACATAAAGCAGTGAGTAATAGAACACGAAATGGGCGAGAATCGGCCATAACGGTGAGTGTTGATGGCCGAACACGTAAAGCGCACCTTAGGGTTCAACAAGCATGGAAATCGCCGGGACCCCAAAGCGGTGAGTAATAGTCCGAAGCAGGTCGAGAATCGACAAAAACCGTGAGTTTTGATGGCCAAACGCGTCGCGCGCGAGGTTAGTTAATCGTGGAAATCACTCCGGGACCCCAAATCGGTGACTAATACACCCGAAACAGGCCAGAATCGGCCAAAACTATCGATGTTGATGACCAAACACGTAAAGCGCACCTTAGGGTTCAACAAGCATGGAAATCGCCGGGACCCCAAAGCGGTGAGTAATAGTCCATGAAGCAGGTCGAGAATCGACAAAAGCGAGTGTTGATGGCCAAACGCGTAAGCGCACTCGAGGTTCATTAATCATGGAAATCACTCCGGGACCCCAAAGCAGTGAGTAAAAGACCACGAAGCGGGCGAGAATCGGCCAAAACTTTCAGCGTTGATGACCAAACCGTAAAGCGCACCTTGGGGTTCAACAAGCATAAATCGCCGGGACCCCAAAGCGGTGAGTGAAAGTCCACGAAGCTGGTCAGAATCGACAAAAACGCGAGTGTTGATGGCCAAGCGCGTCGCGCACCCAGGTTCGTTAATCGTGGAAATCACTCCGGGACCATGAGCGATGAACCACGAAAGCGGGCGAGAATCGGCGAAACTATGAGTGTTGATGGCCAAACCGTAAAGCGCACCTTAGGGTTCAACAAGTATGGAAATCGCCGGGACCCCAAAGCGGTGAGTAATAGTCCACGAAGCAGGTTAGAATCGATAAAAACGCGGCGTTGATGGCCAACGCGTCGCGCACCCTAGGGTTCGTTAATCTTGAAATCACTCGAGACCCCAAAGCGGTGAGTAATAGACCACGAAGCGGGCGAATCGGCCAAAAGCTATCGGTGTTGGTGGCCAAACACGTAAGCGCACCTTGGGGTTCAACAAGCATGGAAATCACTTCGGGACCCCAAATCGGTGAGTAATAGTCCACGAAACGGGTCAGAATCAATAAAAACCGCGAGTGTTGATGACCGGCGCGTACACGCACCCTAGGGTTCGTTAATCGTGGAAATCACTCGGGACATAAAAGCAGTGAGTAATAGAACACGAAATGGGCGAGAATCGGCCAAAATGGTGAGTGTTGATGGCCGACACGTAAGCGCACCTTAGGGTTCAACAAGCATGGAAATCGCCGGGACCCCAAAGCGGTGAGTAATAGTCCGAAGCAGGTCAGAATCGACAAAAACCGTGAGTTTTGATGGCCGCACGCGTCGCGCACCCGAGGGTTAGTTAATCGTGGAAATCACTCCGGGACCCCAAATCGGTGACTAATAGACCCGAAACAGGCAGAATCGGCCAAAGCTGTCGATGTTGATGGCCGACACGTAAAGCGCACCTTAGGGTTCAACAAGCATGAAATCGCCGGGACCCCAAAGCGGTGAGTAATAGTCCATGAAGCGGGTCAGAATCGACAAAAAACGCGAGTGTTGATGACCGGCACGTAAGCGCACTCCAGGACTCATTAATCATGGAAATCACTCCGGGACCCCAAAACAGTGAGTAAAAGACCACGAAACGGGCCAGAATCGGCCAAAACTTTCAGCGTTGAAGACCAAACCGTAAAGCGCACCTTAGGGTTCAACAAGCATGGAAATCGCCGGGACCCCAAAGCGGTGAGTGAAAGTCCACGAAACTGGTCGAGAATCGACAAAAACGCGAGTGTTGATGGCCGGCGCGTAAGCGCACCCAGGTTCGTTAATCGTGGAAATCACTCGGGACCCGCGAACGATGAGACCACAAGCGGTCGAATCGGCGAAACTATGAGTGTTGATGGCCAAACCGTAAAGCGCACCTTAGGGTTCAACAAGTATAAATCGCCGGGACCCCAAAGCGGTGAGTAATAGTCCACAAGCAGGTTAGAATCGATAAAAACGCGGCGTTGATGGCCAAACGCGTAAGCGCACCTAGGGTTCGTTAATCTTGGAAATCACTTGAGACCCCAAAGCGGTGAGTAATAGACCCACGAAGCGGGCGAATCGGCCAAAGCTATCGGTGTTGGTGGCCAAACCGTAAAGCGCACCTTAGGGTTCAACAAGCATGGAAATCGCCGGGACCCCAAATCGGTGAGTAATAGTCCACAAGCAGGTCAGAATCAATAAAAACGCGAGTGTTGATGACCGCCGCGTGCGCACCCAGAGGTTAGTTAATCGTGGAAATCACTCGGGACCCATAAAGCAGTGAGTAATAGAACACGAAATGGGCGAATTGGCCAAAATGGTGAGTGTTGACGACCGACGTATATCGCACCTTAGGGTTCAACAAGCATGGAAATCGCCGGGACCCCAAAGCGGTGAGTAATAGTCCATGAAGCAGGTGAGAATCGACAAAAAGCGAGTGTTGATGACCGGCACGTAAACGCACTCGAGGGTTCATTAATCATGGAAATCACTCCGGGACCCCAAAACAGTGAGTAAAAGACCACGAAACGGGCCAGAATCGGCCAAAACTTTCAATGTTGATGACCAAACACGTAAAGCGCACCTTAGGGTTCAACAAGCATGGAAATCGCCGGGACCCCAAAGCGGTGAGTGAAAGTCCACGAAACTAGTCGAGAATCGACAAAAACGCGAGTGTTGATGGCCAAGCGCGTCGCGCACCGAGTTCGTTAATCGTGGAAATCACTCGGGACCCCGAGAAAAATGAACCACGAAGCGGGCTAGAATCGGCGAAACTATGAGTGTTGATGACCCGACACGTAAAGCGCACCTTGGGGTTCAACAAGTATGGAAATCGCCGGGACCCCAAAGCGGTGAGTAATAGTCCACGAAGCAGGTTAGAATCGATAAAAACGCGGCGTTGATGACCGACGCGTCGCGCACCCTAGGGTTCGTTAATCTTGAAATCACTTGAGACCCCAAAGCGGTGAGTAATAGACCACGAAGCGGGCGAGAATCGGCCAAAAGCTATCGATGTTGGTGGCCGACACATAAGCGCACCTTGGGGTTCAACAAGCATGGAAATCATTTCGGGACCCCAAATCGGTGAGTAATAGTCCACGAAACGGGTTAGAATCAATAAAAACGCAGCGTTGATGACCGGTAGCGTCGCGCACCCAGGGTTCGTTAATCGTGGAAATCACTCGGGACCATAAAGCGGTGAGTAATAGACCACGAAGCGGGCGAGAATCGGCCAAAACTATCGGTGTTGGTGGCCAAACCGTAAAGCGCACCAGGGTTCAACAAGCATAAATCGCCGGGACCCCAAAGCGGTGAGTAATAGTCCCGAAGCAGGTCAGAATCGATAAAATCCATAGCGTTGATGGCCGGCGCCGCGCGCGAGGGTTCGTTAATCGTGGAAATCACTCCGGACCCCAAATTAGTGACTAATGGACCACGAAACAGGCCAGAATCGGCCAAAACTGTCAGTGTTGATGACCGACACGTAAGCGCACCTTGGGGTTCAACAAGCATGGAAATCGCCGGGACACCAAAGCGGTGAGTAATAGTCCATGAAGCAGGTCAGAATCGACAAAAAAGCGAGTGTTGATGGCCAAACGCGTAAGCGCGCGCCGAGTTCATTAATCATGGAAATCACTCGGGGACCCCAAAGCAGTGAGTAAAGACCACGAAGCGGGCGAGAATCGGCCAAAACTTTCAATGTTGATGGCCGACCGTAAAGCGCACCTTAGGGTTCAACAAGCATGGAAATCGCCGGGACCCCAAAGCGGTGAGTAATAGTCCATGAAGCGGGTCAGAATCGACAAAAAGCGAGTGTTGATGGCCGGCGCGTCGCGCACCCGGGGTTCGTTAATCGTGGAAATCACTCGGGACATGATGAACAATAGACCACGAAGCGGGCGAGAATCGGCGGAACTATGAGTGTTGATGACCGACACGTAAAGCGCACCTTAGGGTTCAACAAGTATGGAAATCGCCGGGACCCCAAAGCGGTGAGTAATAGTCCGCAAGCAGGTCGAGAATCGATAAAACCGCGGCGTTGATGGCCCGGCACGTAAGCGCACCTAGGGTTCGTTAATCTTGAAATCACTTGAGACCCCAAAGCGGTGAGTAATAGACCACGAAGCGGGCGAGAATCGGCCAAAGCTATCGATGTTGGTGGCCGACACATAAAGCGCACCTTGGGGTTCAACAAGCATGGAAATCACTTCGGGACCCCAAATCGGTGAGTAATAGTCCACGAAACGGGTCAGAATCAATAAAAACCGCGAGTGTTGATGACCGGCGCGTAAACGCACCCCAGGGTTCGTTAATCGTGGAAATCACTCCGGGACCGCAAAACAGTGAGTAATAGAACACGAAATGGGCCAGAATCGGCCAAAACGGTGAGTGTTGATGACCGACACGTAAGCGCACCTTGGGGTTCAACAAGCATGGAAATCACTTCGGGACCCCAAAACGGTGAGTAATAGTCCAGGAAACGGGTCAGAATCGACAAAAACCGTGAGTTTTGATGACCGGCACGTAAACGCACCCCAGGGTTCGTTAATCGTGGAAATCACTCTGGGACCCCAAATCAGTGAGCAATAGACCACGAAACAGGCCAGAATCGGCCAAAACTGTCAGTGTTGATGACCGACACGTAAGTGCACCTTGGGGTTCAACAAGCATGGAAATCATTTCGGGACCCCAAAACGGTGAGTAATAGTCCATGAAACGGGTCAGAATCGACAAAAAGCGAGTGTTGATGGCCCGCGCGTCGCGCCTCCGGGTTCATTAATCATGGAAATCACTCTGGGACCCCAAAGCGGTGAGTAAAGACCACGAAGCGGGCGAGAATCGGCCAAAACTTTCAATGTTGATGACCGACACGTAAAGCGCACCTTAGGGTTCAACAAGCATGGAAATCGCCGGGACCCCAAAGCGGTGAGTAACACGAAGCAGGTCAGAATCGACAAAAACGCGAGTGTTGATGACCGGCGCGTCGCGCACCCAGGTTCGTTAATCGTGGAAATCACTCGGGACCATGAACAATAGACCACGAAGCGGGCGAATCGGCGAAACTATGAGTGTTGACGGCCAAACCGTAAAGCGCACCTTAGGGTTCAACAAGTATGGAAATCGCCGGGACCCCAAAGCGGTGAGTAATAGTCCGCAAGCAGGTCAGAATCGATAAAATCCATAGCGTTGATGACCGGCGCCGCGCGCCGAGGTTCGTTAATCGTGGAAATCACTCCGGACCCCAAATTAGTGACTAATGGACCACGAAACAGGGCGAATCGGCCAAAACTGTCGGTGTTGATGACCCGACACGTAAAGCGCACCTTGGGTTCAACAAGCATGAAATCGCCGGGACCCCAAAGCGGTGAGTAATAGTCCATGAAGCGGGTCAGAATCGACAAAAAGCGAGTGTTGATGACCGGCGCGTAAGCATACGCGGGGTTCATTAATCATGGAAATCACTCGGGGACCCCAAAGCGGTGAGTAAAAGACCACGAAGCGGGCCAGAATCGGCCAAAACTTTCAATGTTGATGGCCAAACGTAAGCGCACCTTAGGGTTCAACAAGCATGGAAATCGCCGGGACCCCAAAGCGGTGAGTAATAGTCCATGAAGCGGGTCAGAATCGACAAAAAGCGAGTGTTGATGGCCAAACGCGTCGCGCACCCCAGAGTTCGTTAATCTGAAATCACTCGGGACCGCGAGAACAATAGACCACGAAGCGGGCCAGAATCGGCGAAACTATGAGTGTTGATGGCCGACCGTAAAGCGCACCTTAGGGTTCAACAAGTATGGAAATCGCCGGGACCCCAAAGCGGTAAGTAATAGTCCGAAGCAGGTCAGAATCGATAAAAACATGGCGTTGATGGCCAAACGCGTCGCGCACCCTAGGGTTCGTAAATCTTGAAATCACTTCGAGACCCCAAAGCGGTGAGTAATAGACCACGAAGCGGGCGAATCGGCCAAAAGCTGTCGGTGTTGGTGACCAAACACGTAAAGCGCACCTTAGGGTTCAACAAGCATGGAAATCGCCGGGACCCCAAAGCGGTGAGTAAGTAACGAAGCAGGTCGAGAATCGACAAAAACGCGAGTGTTGATGACCCGGCGCGTCGCGCACCCGAGGTTCGTTAATCGTGGAAATCACTCGGGACGCAGAACAATAGACCACGAAGCGGGCGAATCGGCGAAACTATGAGTGTTGATGACCGACCGTAAAAGCGCACCTTAGGGTTCAACAAGTATGGAAATCGCCGGGACCCCAAAGCGGTAAGTAATAGTCCACGAAGCAGGTCGAGAATCGATAAAAACGCGGCGTTGATGGCCAAGCGCGTCGCGCACCTAGGGTTCGTTAATCTTGGAAATCACTTGAGACCCCAAAGCGGTGAGTAATAGACCACGAAGCGGGCGAGAATCGGAAAAGCTATCGAATCGGCCAAAGCGGTTGAGTGTTGACGACCAAACACGTAAAGCGCACCTTGGGGTTCAACAAGCATGGAAATCGCCGGGACCCCAAAGCGGTGAGTAATAGTCCGAAGCAGGTCGAGAATCGACAAAAACCGTGAGTTTTGATTACGGCACGCGTCGCGCACCGAGGGTTCGTTAATCGTGGAAATCACTCCGGGACCCCAAATCAGTGAGCAATAGACCAAAAGCAGGCGAGAATCGGCCAAAACTATCGATGTTGATGGCCGACCGTAAAGCGCACCTTAGGGTTCAACAAGCATGGAAATCGCCGGGACCCCAAAACGGTGAGTAATAGTCCACGAAACGGGTCAGAATCGACTAAAACGGCGAGTGTTGATGACCGGCACGTAAACACACCCCAGGTTCGTTAATCGTGGAAATCACTCCGGGACCGCAGAACAATAGACCACGAAACGGGCCAGAATCGGCCGGAACTATGAGTGTTGATGACCGACACGTAAAGCGCACCTTGAGGGTTCAACAAGTATGGAAATCGCCGGGACCCCAAAGCGGTGAGTAATAGTCCACAAGCAGGTCGAGAATCGATAAAAACGCGGCGTTGATGGCGAAACACGTCGCGCACCTAGGGTTCGTTAATCTTGAAATCACCGAGACCCCAAAGCCGTGAGTAATAGACCACGAAGCGGGCGAATCGGCCAAAAGCTGTCGGTGTTGGTGGCCCGACCGTAAAGCGCACCTTAGGGTTCAACAAGCATGGAAATCGCCGGGACCCCAAATCGGTGAGTAATAGTCCACGAAGCAGGTCAGAATCAATAAAAACGCGAGTGTTGATGACCGTAGCGTCGCGCACCCCAGGGTTCGCTAATCGTGGAAATCACTCCGGGACCCCAAAGCAGTGAGTAATAGAACGAAAGCGGGCGAGAATCGGCCAAAGCGGTTGAGTGTTGACGGCCAAACACGTAAGCGCACCTTTGGGTTCAACAAGCATGGAAATCGCCGGGACCCCAAAGCGGTGAGTAATAGTCCGAAGCAGGTCGAGAATCGACAAAAACCGTGAGTTTTGATGACCGGCGCGTAAACGCACCCCAGGGTTCGTTAATCGTGGAAATCACTCCGGGACCCCAAATCAGTGAGCAATAGACCAAGAAACAAGCCAGAATCGGCCAAAACTGTCAGTGTTGATGACCGACACGTAAGCGCACCTTGGGGTTCAACAAGCATGGAAATCGCCGGGACCCCAAAGCGGTGAGTAATAGTCCATGAAGCGGGCGAGAATCGACAAAAGCGCGAGTGTTGATGGCCGACGCGTAAGCGCACTCGAGGTTCATTAATCATGGAAATCACTCGGGGACCCCAAAGCGGTGAGTAAAGACCACGAAGCGGGCGAGAATCGGCCAAAACTTTCAATGTTGATGGCCAAACCGTAAAGCGCACCTTAGGGTTCAACAAGCATGGAAATCGCCGGGACCCCAAAGCGGTGAGTAATAGTCCATGAAACGGGTCAGAATCGATAAAAACCGCGAGCGTTGATGACCGGCACGTAAACGCACCCTAGGGTTCGTTAATCTTGAAAATCACTTCGAGACCCCAAAACAGTGAGTAATAGACCACGAAACGGGCTAGAATCGGCCAAAACTGTCAATGTTGGTGGCCAAACCGTAAAGCGCACCTTAGGGTTCAACAAGCATGGAAATCACTTCGGGACCCCAAATCGGTGAGTAATAGTCCACGAAACGGGTCAGAATCAATAAAAACCGCGAGTGTTGATGACCGGCGCGTAAACGCACCCCAGGGTTCGCTAATCGTGGAAATCACTCCGGGACCGCAAAACAGTGAGTAATAGAACACGAAATGGGCCAGAATCGGCCAAAACGGTGAGTGTAGATGATCGACACGTAAAGCGCACCATTAGGGTTCAACAAGTATGGAAATCGCCGGGACCCCAAAGCGGTGAGTAATAGTCCGAAGCGGGTCGAATCGACAAAAACCGTGAGTTTGATGGCCGAAACGCGTCGCGCACCCGGGGTTCGTTAATCGTGGAAATCACTCCGGGACCCATGAACAATAGGAACCACAAGCGGGCGAGAATCGGCGAAACTATGAGTGTTGATGACCGACACGTAAAGCGCACCTTAGGGTTCAACAAGTATGGAAATCGCCGGGACCCCAAAGCGGTGAGTAATAGTCCACGAAGCAGGTCAGAATCGATAAAAACGCGGCGTTGATGGCCGACGCGTCGCGCACCTAGGGTTCGTTAATCTGGAAATCACTCGAGACCCCAAAGCGGTGAGTAATAGACCACGAAAGCGGGCGAGAATCGGTAAAAACGCCGATGTTGGTGACCGACACGTAAAGCGCACCTTAGGGTTCAACAAGCATGGAAATCGCCGGGACCCCAAATCGGTGAGTAATAGTCCACGAAGCAGGTCAGAATCAATAAAAACGCGAGTTTTGATGACCGGCCGCGTCGCGCACCCAGGGTTCGCTAATCGTGGAAATCACTCGGGACCCCAAAGCAGTGAGTAATAGACCACGAAATGGGCGAGAATCGGCCAAAGCGGTGAGTGTTGATGGCCACACGTAAAGCGCACCTTAGGGTTCAACAAGCATGGAAATCGCCGGGACCCCAAAGCGGTGAGTAATAGTCCGAGAAGCAGGTCGAGAATCGACAAAAACCGTGAGTTTTGATGGCCAAGCGCGTCGCGCCCCGAGGTTAGTTAATCGTGGAAATCACTCGGGACCCCAAATCGGTGAGCAATAGACCACGAAGCAGGCGAGAATCGGCCAAAGCTGTCGATGTTGATGGCCAAACACGTAAAGCGCACCTTGAGGGTTCAACAAGCATGGAAATCATTTGGGACCCCAAAGCGGTGAGTAATAGTCCATGAAGCAGGTCGAGAATCGACAAAAAGCGCGAGTGTTGATGGCCGACGCGTAAGCGCCTCGAGGTTCATTAATCATGGAAATCACTCTGGGACCCCAAAGCGGTGAGTAATAGACCACGAAGCGGGCGAGAATCGGCCAAAACTTTCAATGTTGATGGCCGACACGTAAAGCGCACCTTAGGGTTCAACAAGCATGGAAATCGCCGGGACCCCAAAGCGGTGAGTAATACGAAGCGGGTCAGAATCGACAAAAACCGCGAGTGTTGATGGCCGACGCGTCGCGCCCAGGTTCGTTAATCGTGGAAATCACTCGGGACCCCAGAACAATAGACCACGAAAGCGGGCGAATCGGCCGAAACTATGAGTGTTGATGGCCAACACGTAAAGCGCACCTTAGGGTTCAACAAGTATGGAAATCGCCGGGACCCCAAAGCGGTGAGTAATAGTCCGCGAAGCAGGTCAGAATCGATAAAATCCATAGCGTTGATGCCGACGCCGCGCACCCCAGGGTTCGTTAATCGTGGAAATCACTCCGGACCCCAAATTAGTGACTAATGGACCACGAAACAGGCCAGAATCGGCCAAAACGTCGATGTTGATGACCGACACGTAAAGCGCACCTTAGGGTTCAACAAGCATGGAAATCACCGGGACCCCAAAGCGGTGAGTAATAGTCCATGAAGCGGGTCAGAATCGACAAAAAGCGCGAGTGTTGATGACCAACCGCGTAAGCGCGCGCGGGGTTCATTAATCATGGAAATCACTCCGGGACCCCAAAGCGGTGAGTAAAAGACCACGAAACGGGCCAGAATCGGCCAAAACTTTCAATGTTGATGACCGACACGTAAGCGCACCTTGGGGTTCAACAAGCATGGAAATCGCCGGGACCCCAAAGCGGTGAGTAATAGTCCATGAAGCGGGTCAGAATCGACAAAAACGCGAGTGTTGATGACCCGGCGCGTCGCGCACCCAGGTTCGTTAATCGTGGAAATCACTCCGGGACCGCAGAACAATAGACCACGAAACGGGCCAGAATCGGCCGAAACTATGAGTGTTGATGGCCAAACACGTAAAGCGCACCTTAGGGTTCAACAAGTATGGAAATCGCCGGGACCCCAAAGCGGTGAGTAATAGTCCACGAAGCAGGTCGAGAATCGATAAAAACGCGGCGTTGATGGCCAAACGCGTCGCGCACCCTAGGGTTCGTTAATCTTGGAAATCACTCGGGACCCCAAAGCGGTGAGTAATAGACCACGAAGCGGGCGAGAATCGGCCAAAACTGTCGGTGTTGGTGATGCCCGACCGTAAAGCGCACCTTAGGGTTCAACAAGCATGGAAATCGCCGGGACCCCAAAGCGGTGAGTAAACGAAGCAGGTCAGAATCGACAAAACCGCGAGTGTTGATGACCGACGCGTCGCGCGCACCCAGGTTCGTTAATCGTGGAAATCACTCGGGACCGACCATGAGAACAATAGACCACGAAAGCGGGCCAGAATCGGCCGAAACTATGAGTGTTGATGACCGACGGGCGTAAAGCACCTTAGGGTTCAACAAGTATGGAAATCGCCGGGACCCCAAAGCGGTGAGTAATAGTCCACGAAGCAGGTCAGAATCGATAAAAACGCGGCGTTGATGGCCGACGCGTAAGCGCACCCTAGGGTTCGTTAATCTTGGAAATCACTTGAGACCCCAAAGCGGTGAGTAATAGACCACGAAGCGGGCGAGTGTTGAGAATCGGCCAAAGCGGTTAGTGTTGACGGCCAAACACGTAAAGCGCACCTTGAGGGTTCAACAAGCATGGAAATCGCCGGGACCCCAAAGCGGTGAGTAATAGTCCAGAAGCAGGTCAGAATCGACAAAAACCGTGAGTGTTGATGACCGGACGCGTAGCGCGCCCCGGGTTCGTTAATCGTGGAAATCACTCCGGGACCCCAAATCGGTGAGTAATAGACCAAAGCAGGCCAGAATCGGCCAAAACTATCGGTGTTGATGACCGACCGCGTAAGCGCACCTTAGGGTTCAACAAGCATGGAAATCGCCGGGACCCCAAAGCGGTGAGTAATAGTCCACGAAGCAGGTCAGAATCGACTAAAAATGGCCGCGAGTGTTGATGACCGCAGACAATAGAACCGTAAGCGCACCTATGAGTGTTGTTCGTTAATCAAGTGGAAATCACTCGGGACCCCAAAGCGGTGAGTAAACACAAGCGTGAATCGATAAAAAATAGACCACGTAAAGCGCAAGCGGGGAGAATCGGACCCCAAAACCGTGAGTGTTGATGCGGGCCGGCCAAAACCGTAAAGCGCACCTTAGGGTTCAACAAGCATGGAAATCGCCGGGACCCCAAAGCGGTGAGTAATAGTCCACAAGCAGGTCAGAATCGATAAAAACCGCGAGTGTTGATGACCGTAGCGTCGCGCACCCTAGGGTTCGTTAATCGTGGAAATCACTCCGGGACCCCAAAGCGGTGAGTAATAGACCACGAAGCGGGCGAGAATCGGCCAAAGCGGTTGAGTGTTGATGACCAAACACGTAAAGCGCACCTTTGGGTTCAACAAGCATGGAAATCGCCGGGACCCCAAAGCGGTGAGTAATAGTCCGAAGCAGGTCAGAATCGACAAAAACGTGAGTGTTGATGGCCGGCGCGTCGCGCACCCAGGGTTCGTTAATCGTGGAAATCACTCGGGACCCCAAATCGGTGAGTAATAGACCAGAAACAAGCGAGAATCGGCCAAAGCGGTGAGTGTTGATGACCGACACGTAAGCGCACCTTAGGGTTCAACAAGCATGAAATCGCCGGGACCCCAAAGCGGTGAGTAATAGTCCATGAAGCAGGTCGAGAATCGACAAAAACCGCGAGTGTTGATGGCCGGCGCGTCGCGCCTCAGGGTTCATTAATCGTGGAAATCACTCGGGACCCCAAAACAGTGAGTAATAGACCACGAAAGCGGGCGAGAATCGGCCAAAACTTTCGAATGTTGATGGCCAAACCGTAAGCGCACCAGGGTTCAACAAGCATGGAAATCGCCGGGACCCCAAAGCGGTGAGTAATAGTCCATGAAGCAGGTCAGAATCGATAAAAACCGCGGCGTTGATGACCGACGCGTCGCGCACCTAGGGTTCGTTAATCGTGGAAATCACTCCGGGACCCCAAAGCGGTGAGTAATAGACCACGAAGCGGGCGAGAATCGGCCAAAACTGTCAATGTTGATGGCCCGACCGTAAAGCGCACCTTAGGGTTCAACAAGCATGGAAATCACTTCGGGACCCCAAATCGGTGAGTAATAGTCCACGAAACGGGTCAGAATCAATAAAAACCGCGAGTGTTGATGACCGGCGCGTAAACGCACCCCAGGGTTCGTTAATCGTGGAAATCACTCCGGGACCCCAAAGCGGTGAGTAATAGAACCACGAAGCGGGCGAGAATCGGCCAAAGCGGTGAGTGTTGATGGCCAAACACGTAAAGCGCACCTTGGGGTTCAACAAGCATGGAAATCGCCGGGACCCCAAAGCGGTGAGTAATAGTCCGAAGCAGGTCAGAATCGATAAAAACCGTGAGTGTTGATGGCCAAACGCGTCGCGCACCCAGGGTTCGTTAATCGTGGAAATCACTCGGGACCATGAGAACCAAAGCGGGCAGAATCGGCGAAACTATGAGTGTTGATGACCGACCGTAAAAGCGGGTTCAACAAGTATGGAAATCGCCGGGACCCCAAAGCGGTGAGTAATAGTTGAAGCAGGTCAGAATCGATAAAAGCATGGCGTTGATGGCCAACACGTAAGCGCACCCTAAGGTTCGTTAATCTTGGAAATCACCGAGACCCCAAAGCGGTGAGTAATAGACCACGAAGCAGGCTAGAATCGGCCAAAATCAATGTTGAAAAAGCGCACCAGGGTTCAACAAGCATAAATCGCCGGGACCCCAAATCGGTGAGTAATAGTCCACAAGCGGGTCAGAATCAATAAAAACGCGAGTGTTGATGGCCGTAGCGTCGCGCGCAGGGTTAATAATGGAAATCACTCGGGACCCCAAAGCGGTGAGTAATAGAACCACGAAATGGGCGTAGAATCGGCCAAAGCGGTGAGTGTTGATGACCAAACCGTAAAGCGCACCCAGGGTTCAACAAGCATGGAAATCGCCGGGACCCCAAAGCGGTGAGTAATAGTCCGAAGCGGGTCAGAATCGACAAAAACCGTGAGTTTTGATGACCGAAACGCGTAAGCGCGCGAGGGTTCGTTAATCGTGGAAATCACTCGGGACCCCAAATCGGTGAGCAATAGACCAAGAAACAAGCGAGAATCGGCCAAAGCTATCGGTGTTGATGACCGACCGTAAAGCGCACCTTAGGGTTCAACAAGCATGGAAATCGCCGGGACCCCAAAGCGGTGAGTAATAGTCCATGAAGCGGGCAGAATCGACAAAAAGCGCGAGTGTTGATGGCCAAACGCGTCGCGCACTCGGGGTTCATTAATCATGGAAATCACTCGGGACCCCAAAGCGGTGAGTAATAGACCACGAAGCGGGCCAGAATCGGCCAAAACTTTCAATGTTGATGACCGACCGTAAAGCGCACCTTAGGGTTCAACAAGCATGGAAATCGCCGGGACCCCAAAGCGGTGAGTAATAGTCCATGAAGCGGGTCAGAATCGATAAAAACCATGGCGTTGATGGCCAAACGTAAGCGCACCCTAGGGTTCGTTAATCTTGGAAATCACCGAGACCCCAAAGCGGTGAGTAATAGACCACGAAGCGGGCTAGAATCGGCCAAAACTGTCAATGTTGATGGCCAAACCGTAAAGCGCACCTTGGGGTTCAACAAGCATGGAAATCGCTTGGGACCCCAAATCGGTGAGTAATAGTCCACGAAGCAGGTCAGAATCAATAAAACCGCGAGTGTTGATG
>JAHIAM010013700.1:0-10013 GCA_021605205.1 Aegilops longissima
GCCGTATGTGGCGGAGAAGCGAATCGGCGCTGAAGGGCGGCGTGGAACAGCTCGGTGCGGTGGAGGTGGCGATGTTGGAGCGGCAGCAATGAGGCGCAGGCGGCGTGGTTGAACTGGCTCGATGCAGACGGCTCGGCCTCGACTTCAACTACTAGCCGTGGAGGGCGCTATGCGGTTGAGGTTGCGGACTGACGACGGCGTCGAGGTATCGGCTCGGCAGTGATGGAGGAGGTGGTGGTTGATGGGTGGGATGGGGTGGTGGACGGAGGACGCCGGGGTTTCGTGTTGGTGGAGAGGTAGTTTTGGTGCCCACGGAGTACTGAATGTGGAATAGGACGGCGGGGGGGGGAACCATGTTTGATCAGGGACACGCTTGTTTTGGCTTTTTGAGCAGAAGATGGGGCGCTTGTTTGAAATTTGGGGAAAGTACAAACTTTGCCCCCCCTCTTAAATTTCGGAACAACTGCGGGTCGGGTAGGATGGTAATCCCAGTGTCCCAAATAGTGGGGGAGCGATTTGGCCAGCGGATGTGTGCTTAAGCGACCATTGTGTATGAATGTTTTTCGGATGCGGTTGCGTGGCGTCTAGATGAAGCTACAAACCTACCCCGGTTTAGACCTTTGGACGTCGGGCCGGTAGGTTTCACGGGTCGGAGTTATTAGAAAAGTAATTTCCTTGTACTACCAAACATTGGTCTCAGCGTTTCGAGCGGTAGAGGCTCTTTGGCGTCGTTCGAAATTTTGAAACACAAGCATTCACGTTTAGAGTACTCTTGAATTATGAGGATTGACCTAAATAGACAATGTTATATTTGACCTTGTATGTTTGAAAACCTCATTAAATTATCCGCTTCTTTTGAAATTTTGACACTTGAAAATCCTATAACTACGATTATTTTGGAATGGAGGAGCTAAATTTGAATCTATTTTGTACGACTACATATGCTATTATGTACACAATCGAGCAAAGATTGGTGCCCCATAATTTAGGTATGGTTTAGAAATGCCATGATATTAAATTCAAATAATTGAATGGACTTCATGTTGAATTGATTTTTAAACCACCTTAAGTTGAATTCAAATGTATGCTAGTAAGGTAGCTATTTATAATGTCCATTGTGTAACTTTCATGTATAATGTGCTTTACACACACAACATGAATTATACTCACATTTATATTAGATTGCTAAAGCGATGCATTATGCGAGTTCAAAATACTAACTATGTGGATCAATTGTGTCGAATAATAATGTAGACATGCTCAAATTCGATAGAATCTAGATGTCTAATGGATCAATGACCGCTCCTTTGGAATTGCAAATATCATGATCCCATCCTAATATTTGGATACAATTTATATCTTTAATCAATGTGTAGAGCAGTCTTTACGTGTAGTTTCACTCTCCATCGATGGTCTCTCACACATGCTCACACACTCTCTCCGAGGTGTCTTTCTCGAACACATGCTCTAGATATAACCCTCCCTCCCTCTCGTAACCATTTACAACTATTTTCACTAACCTTTATCACAAGCACTCTTCCTCTACTAAACATACACCGCACAATCCTCATCGACCCTTTCTATATACATGGACCTGCCTACGTGTCTCATGTGCACATTATCTTCGCTTTGTCTCTCACGCATTGTCTCACACTCTCTTCCTAATCGGAGTATGATTCTAGCAGAGCGTTCATAGGATGCCCTTAAAGTTAGGTTGGATGAATAGTAATATCGGAGATAAAGGGGTTACCTTAGTCCGAGAACCTAGGGTTACAATCCTAGCGGCTTTGTCGGTGGACACGAGTCCTTCACAATTCTGCTATCTTTGTCTTGTCGACTAGTCATCCATGGATCTTCCTAAATGGTCAGGGCGACCAATGTGGCGCGAGGCGGAACGAGCGAAGGCCTCACCTTGACCCACCAGACCTCACGGTGACACACCTCTGCCCCCGTCTCATTATCTTCTCACACCCACACATACCAACACAAACACCACACACGAAAAATTTCTCCTGGTGCCTCTATTCCCTCCCCTTGCATATACACACTCAAGGGAATGGAATCTCTTGTCGTGACGTCATATTAGTCTCTCTCTCTCTAGACCACTCTCATTTCTCGTGCTATCTCTCCCCCCCGTCGGCCCCTCTATCCATGCCTCTCTCGAATCGTAATACACACACATACCTCTCTAGGCCCGCCAAATGCATCAACTACACATTCACACATGTTACATCACGTACCCTTGATCTAAAAGCCCTCTCTTCACGTTTATTTCGCATACAACATTCCTTTTGAATAAAGTGTGGCCAAAAATTTATTTTAGAGTTTCTACATATATACAACATTACAAAGTTATATGGAGAATCTGACGCTAATTTGCATTGCATGGTTCCCACAATGATATTTATTCCACTTTGAATTTGTATATTTTATACTATATACAAAGTTAGTCATAATAAAGAGAAATGAAGCATCTCTCTCTCCATCGCATACCCCCATCGCCCCTTTCACGTATGCACACAAAACTATCTCGAGGTCCTCTAAAAGTAAGCCCCATAAAATTCATGCATGTTTCATCTTTCTCTCGGATATATGCAATGATGATCATTGTATTTGAAGCGAAAGCACGATCGTACATTGGACTTCAGAATCCACTCATTACGGTCACCATTTATGTTTAGTGGTTATTATATGATCACGGGCTCACCGTACAACTCTGTATTTGCTCATGACATGACTAGTTGACGATTAAGCGCTCACGTGGCACCTCTAGTGTTGCATCACATTATCTTACCATCATGCCCACACATGACTTGTATCTACTCTACATCTACACTCTTATAAAATACATAAAATACACTCTTATAAAAAATAGAGTTGGTGATGATGGTGTCTGCCATCACTGCAATATAGGCCGTCCGATTTATATCGGCGGATAGGAAAGAAACTATGGCAATTTTGCAAAAAGGTACCCACACACCTCTCCACATTTGCAAATAAGGCCTTCCCTCGTTCATCCTTTTCTCTCACAAGATAAACAAGTCATACAAATGCATCTTGATGTTACGTTACGCACGAGGCATCTTACTAGTAAGAATGAAAACAAGCGACAAAAAAATTTGGGCGGTGGTTGAAGTCATGACCCGAGCACAGCGGACAAGGTGCCTGTATTGGTATCTGAGCCGTCTATTTTAACACACGAGCTGGTGTGGTGATTATACACACACACACACGCATGCACACGAACTGCATCCACATAACACTCACACAAAGCACATGCACCCGCACGCCGCAACACTCACACGTACACATGCAGCCACGCCGCCGCAACACTCACACGCACACACACGCATGCATGCACACACAGTACCACCACGACCAACAACACTCTCAGCTCAAGTGCTCAACCTACCGTGCATGCGCACACATCAGGCCAGCAGACACATACACAACCAGGTGATTCCGCGCGGGTTGGAGCCTTGTCGCGCTGCGTAAATTTGTGTTTATCGACCTTTTACCTATGTGAACTGGTAGGTGGGACCCACAAGGAACATGGTCAATTTAACTAGTCAACATGGCGCCATGCGAGACTATTTGGCGGTCAGCGAGTGCAATCCGATCTGAACTATGAGCAAGTGACCATATAATCACCGCAAAACATATATAGTGACCGTAATCAGCTTATTACGAAGTTCGGTGACCGTATACGCTTTTCTCTCTTAGGCCCTCCAAAACTACATCTCTACATGTTCTCGCATGTTACATCTAACAACTATGCAATACAGACTACTACTACACTCTAACACAATAAATCATATGTGTTTTAGTTTTACTAGATATCATATTGTTACTTATAATTATTCAGTTTGCATACATTAAAATTGCCTTTGAAATGTATGGCGTATCATCTACATGGGAAAAATCCGCCCTTTCTGTTTAATCGGGTTTGTATCGATGGATCGTGCGAAACATCAAAACTATAGTACTATACAGTACAAGTGACAGTTCACTGGGTCGTCGTGTCGTCTACTCCTCCGTCGTAAGAGTGGAGCTCTCGCTTTCATAAATCTTCTAGTCCCTTTCGCCGACATGTGGGACATCAAGTTACCGGGTCCATGTGCCATACTGGAATATAGTGCAGAGCAGCCAGGGTGAAGCACCCCAGTCATGGCGACGGCATAGTAATGAGCAATGAGGCATCAAATCACAAAGTCGCACCTTTCCGCAGTTAAGTTGGAGGGCGAAGCAACCATCATTTCACTCGTTCTGAATCCGCTTCTCCCTCATCTTCTTCAACTTAACCACATGTTGCCGTTGTTATGCCTCATGTGGGATGCGGATCGGCTTGGTAAAGCAACGACACGTGGGACGCATGTTAGCAAACCGCCGGACAACGTCCATCGAAAATAAGCCTAATCCTAGACTTACAAAGGGCTACGTGGCTCTCTATACTTTCCATCTAATCTATATATGCCCCCGATTTTCGGTGGGGTGGGCCTAATCTCTCCTTTAATCCAATCAAATAGTCCACATCACATTAGTTCATAACTTTACGTAAACCATTACGTGGATGTAGCATTGCTCAAATAAGAAAACTCCCCGCCATCCAGCGGCAAAATCACCTCCTTTTACTAATCTTGATTCTATAATTTTTAGATCAATATAATTGAGATTTGTATAGATAGCACCAGGAGCAAAACCAAGTGAGTGCGTTAAGGGCATCCAAATGTGTAGCAAAATGTGAAAATAGCTTTTGGCATCGTGGGAACCATTGTGGGCGGTGTTGCCAAAGCCAAAAAGATGGAACGAAGCTCCTGTTGATTGATTGAAGGAATAGAAAAATGCAACGTCTCTCCTCTTTCTCCCATGTAATGCAGTATAGAGCATGAGTCTACTCCCTGTCCCTTCTATCACAAATCACAAAGCGGTGAGGCGTCAAATCACAAAAGCAGACGAAGCAACCATCATTTCACTCTTCGACTCCGCTTCTCCATCGTCTTCTTGAGAAGCCATCTCACCGCATTAGTACTCCTAGTAGTACTAGTAAAGGACTTCTGGATGCAAATAAGGCGGTTGTCTCGGCTTGCGGTGGCACTTGTGAATGACTTACCGTGGTCTCCCTCAATGGTGTTCTCCGTCGAGCGACTTGCCAAACCACCAAAAAAAGATATCGTCGGCGTCACCGCAATGGGGAAGGAAGTCAAATATAGTTACTACCTCCATTTTTTGTACACAAGGCCATTATATCAAAATTACAATTTGCAAGGGCCACTAACACTAATCGAGGCAAAATTGATGGGTTTAGCAACCAAGGACATTAATATCCCTGCATGCATGCGGAAGTGAGAAGGTTGGTTTGCATGGCGCTGCATTAATCAAGCGATGAGGTGAGATGGTTAGCTCTTTGGTCTTTGGAGAAAAATATCGCATTAATTGACCGTGAAAGCGAGGATTTGTATCGATTAAATCTGAAGGAAAACCCGCCTTTCTTTTTTAACACTAGTACTCCTCATACGATCGTACTTATCCTGTTTGGGTCTAGGCCTTGCATTGCCAAACTTACGCCACACATTTTGCCAAGCTTGCCTAAAGTTTTCAAAATGAGAAGGAGGTACACTTGCGACGGCTAGTCGCATGCGCACCGCACCCTCACACGGTCGCTCACAGCGCTGCGGTGCTGCCGCACCCTACCTGATCGCTCCTGCACGCGCAAACCCAACCAAGGGAACGCACCCTCAGCGACACGTGTTGTCGATGTGAACAAACCAAACTCAGCCATCCTATCGCGACACATAATTTTCGTTCATAGAGTATGTTTATCCAACGCATGATATTCATCCAACCGCCTGAAATGGTAGACAGCCAAGTCGGGCGAAGTAGCATACAAATATATGTTTTTACACAGCAAAAGATCCATAAAACAACAACATAAAGAAAAACTATCATCTGCTTTCGCGGAAAGAGACGACCTCGTCGTCTTTGGCTGCCGAACCACCGTCGCTGCCGGCGTGTGTCTCCGCACCGTGGTTGTCCTCGGCCTCCAGCTACTCGTTCAAGCGGAGCGTCTGGAGCGCTCTGCCGGACGAGAGCACGCAGTTCAAGTCGAGGGCGTCCGGTTCCGCTGCGAGGAGGCCTCGATGGCGGCGGCATCCGCGCTCAGCGTCGAGTCGAGCCTCCGCCGCCCGGTTCAAGTCGGGCGTCGGTTCCACTGCGGAGGCGTCGATGAGCGGCATCCCGCGCTCTGCATTGAGTCGAGCCTCTGCCGCCCGGTTCAAGTCCGGGCGTCCGTTCCGCTGCGGAGAGGGCCTCGATGGCAGCGGCATCCGCGCTCCGCCTCAAGTTGAGCCTCGCGCCGGTTCACATCCCGACATCCGGTTCCGCTGCGGAGAGCCTCGATGGCAGCGGCATCGCGCGCCTCCGCGTCGAGTTGAGCCTCGCCTCCGGTCCTCCTTTAGTATCGCCATGTTGAACCGCTGGTCCGCTTGCACCATGGGGACTCGGACACGACGAAGTCGGCGTCCATCGTCTCATACCCATCGGGGCCTTCTGCGCCGACCTCCGCCATGAACATTGGATCGGCTTCCTCCTCCTCGTAGCTTGGCTCCGAAGAACTGGGATTGGCCCCCGCCAGAGCAGGGCAGTGCGTGGCGCCCCGCCGCCGCGATTTCTGGGCGCTCGGCGTCGCATCTTGTAGTAAGTGATCTTCGGCGCACCACTCGGCGAACTGGGGGCTTGATGCGGGCTAAGGGAGAAAGGGGGAAATTTGGGTGGTTTTAGGGCGGTGGTGGCGTGGGGCGGAAGGTTACGGTGTGAATAGTGGTTCGGTGGGACCGGTCAATCGGTTTTTTACATCGCTCTTTCGGTTGCGTTGCAGCCCGCGCTGGACCCTCCCGTCGCTCACCCGAATGGGCACGCCGTCTTGCGTTTTCGCTCGCTTTGGGACGCGGTTGAACAAACGGCTCCCCCCTCCCCCCGTCATTTATTATACCACCACTCCCTCCGTTTTATCGGATAAATAAAAAGAGGGATATTGGATGAGGATCCCCGCGTGGCGAACCCATTGAATAAGCGACATGCGGGGCCTAGCAAGCATGGGGTCCCGGATATGGCGAAAGGGGGTAAGGCAGGGATACCTCGTCGGAGGATCCACTTCCACTATACTACTTTGACCAAATGTTAGAGTAATAATATATGACATCCTTACACAAATGTTAGAAATAATATATGACATGCAACTTACAAAGCATACATGGTCTAATCGTTTTGAGGCTAACTTTGACCAAATGTTAGAGTAATAATATATGACACAACTTACACAAAGCATACGGTAAATTAGTATGTGAAAGGAGTTTCAATGATATAATTTTCAATTATACATCTCATGTACTATTAATCTTGTCAATAGTCAAATTGGAAACCATCAGGTACAAATCTAGAATGCGTCGAATCTAACAATATTGATTGGGCTTGTTGAATGTTGATACCTTTTTTATCAAAGTAGAATACTTTGACTACAATAAAACTTATTTAAACTAGAAAGGATAGGAGGGGTATTTATGCGTTCAAAAAACGAACATTGAATACCCTTTATATATGATTTGGGATGCTATGATCACGGTTCAAAATTTTGAATCCCTTAGGTATCACGTGCCCCCTCGTTCCCTCTCGATTTCATCTGGGTCGGAGATCTATTGAAGAGGGCTAGGGTGGGTACAAGAATGATACTGGCGGAATTTCAAATGAGGCATCGGGAGGATGGACTCTGGGGCGACATGATCGATGGAGAAAGGGTTGGAGAGGAATGAAATAAGCAAATGCCACATGATTATACTTGGCGGTCAAATAAACAATAAGTTGTCTCGCTTGGCCTACATAGGAAAGGCCTAATCCAAGCGAACGCCTTTCGAATATGGGGGAAAACAGGAAACCGACATGTGGGGACACCCGGGAACGGGCGTCGAACTAGTCCAATGGAGGGCGGGACCTCCTCGCCACACAACCGTTCATGTGGGTGTTGGGGCCAACAATGGCAGCTCCAGCCCGCCTCGGACACGGCACCGCGGTGGCGACCGCTCATATCGTGCTGACAGTCGGTTCTTGTGGAAGGTGGCGTTAGTGGTTTCCGACCAACATATGTTTGGTTTGTGCCCAAGGTTGCCCCATCAAAGCATTGGGTAGCCAAAATTTTGGTTGAGGTATTGGTTGCCCATGATTTGGGACATTGGCAAGAAAAATGAACTAGAGTTGGCTAGAGTTCATTGGCATGCCAAAAGAACCATCAAACAAAGACCAATCTTTGGGTCATACCAAAATTTTGGTTGAGGTATTGGTTGCCCATGTTTGGCCGACATTGGCAAGAAAAATGAACTAGAGTTGGCTAGAGTTCATTGGGCCAAAAAATGGCAACCATCAAACAAAGACCAATCTTTGGGTCATGACCAAAATTTTGGTGGTGCACTTTGGACAATCCAAACACACCCCAACCCCGGCTCGTCGAGGATGCGCAGGGCCGACGTCCGATTGTGATGGACCAACGCATCCTCTGGACCTGAACCATGCGGGTTCTTGCTTTTCAATGACATGGGGGATCGCATGTGAGCAAAGGCATCTCCGGTTGCCACACCCGGTGACTACCCGGCACACCAAACCCTCGTCCCTGGGGTCGTGTGCGTTCCCAGCCGGCCCATGCCGCATTCATGCCGTCCGTTGTATTAAATCGTTGAGGCTCGGTGCCGAGAACCAACTCCGGCGACAATGCCCCGGACGCGCCTCACGGAATCGCTACTTAGCGGACGCCCGCTAACCTCCACCCATAGCGCCGTCCTCCTACGGCACCACATCCGCCATGGCCCGTCCCGAATGCTGGCCTTGTCTTGAGGATGAAGCGAGTGCCGCCCTCGCTCAAGTCGCCTCTCGCGGCCAATAGGGCGTGGGGGCCGACGCGACCGCTGGGGTGGGCCGGGCCCGGCAGCCCGTCGCCCAGCGTCCTACGCCGCCGTCAACGTCCCACCGCCGGTCGGGACTCCTCAAGGGATGAGTAGGGCATGGGGCGGGGGCATGGTGTAACTGGCGGTCCATCCGTGTTCTACTCTTCCTGGGAACCGCACCTTCACTTCCGGGTCTTGAACCCGCCCCGTACATAGAGATCGCGGATGGAGGGCGTGATGGCCCGTAGAATAGGTTTAGGGTTGGGTTTCTTTTATTTTTCTTCCTATAAAAGTTAAATGTAATGAAAATCTGCCGTGTTTGCATTAATCTCGGCGGTGTTATGAACTTTCACAATAATAAACATATTGTAGGAGTACTAAAGATGCCGTCGTTCGGAAGTCAAGATCTTGTGGGAGAAAAGGATGAGCGGGAAAGCCTTATCGCAAATGTGGAAGGTGGGTAAATGTCATAGTTTCCTTCCTATCCGTTAGATATAGATCGGAGGCCTATATTGAAGGATGCGGGCACACCATCATCACCAACTCTTTTTATTGAACCAACAAATCTAACATCGATAAAATAAAACATAGGGTCTAATAACAAATTATCTTAGGCACTCAATATCGTCCACTAACATTCACCATTTCATCTTTCTACATCTCCGGGAACCTCGAAAGGGTTACGTAAATTGCCTCTCTCTCTCCCCTTTTCATGGTGGTGGGCCCCCCTCCCCAATCTACAATCAAAGCTCACATTTCACATTAGTTAATTCGTATGGGATTACGTGGGTAGCATACTGTCTAAAAACCCCTAAGCCAACCTCGGCATATCGGGGGAAAAAGACCGGCGCCGTTTTAGTGGGATTGGATTACTAGTAGTAGTTCGATGGATCCGTGAAGCAACAATTTTTTTTGGAAGCACCTAGTTTAAAGGAAAAAGGGGTACCTCACACCTCTGTCGGGCATTACCCCACCGTTCGGTCCTGCCACGGCTCACGTAAGCGGGCACCTTCCCTCTTCAACGCGTGGGACTGCCTTGGAGAAACCGACCGCAAACCCCCCGCCCAGCGAAATCCCCCCACCCAA
>JAHIAM010013701.1:0-17046 GCA_021605205.1 Aegilops longissima
GAGGAAGGCGGACCGATAGTAGTGTTACTATCTACAAAGCCCGACTTGTCAAAAAGGTTTTGACAAGTTCAAGGTGTTGACTACAATGACATTTTCTCAAGCTGGCGATGCTTAAGTCTGTCCGAATCATGTTAGCAATTGCCACATTTTATGAAATCTGGCAAATGGATGTCAAAACTTCATTCTTTAATGGATTTATTAAAGAAGAGTTGTATATGATGCAACCGAAGGTTTTGTCAATCCTAAAGGCTAACAAAATGTGCAAGCTTCGATCCATCTATGGATGGTGCAAGCATCTCGGAGTTGGAATAAGCGCTTTGATAGTGTGATCAAAGCATATGGTTTCTCTGAGACTTTTGAGAAGCTTGTATTTACAAGAAAGTGAGTGGGAGCACTACAACATTTCGATAAGTATATGTGAATGACATATTGTTGATCGGAAATAATGTAGAATTATTCGCAAAGCATAAAGGAGTATTTGAAAGGAGTTTTTCAAAGAAGGGCGTCGGTGAAGCTGCTTACGTATTGAGCATCAAGATCTATTGAGATAGATCAAGGCGGCTTGATAAGTTTTTCAATAAGTACATGCCTTGTCAAGATTTTGAAATAGTTCAAAATGGAGCAGGCAAAGAAAAGTTCTTACTGTGTTGCAAAGGTGTGAAATTGAGTAAGACTCAAATCCCGACCACGGCGAGAAAATAGAAAAGAGAATGAAAGTCATTCCCTATGCCTCGATCATAGGTTCTATAAAGTATGCTATGTACAGGACCTATTGTATACCTTGCTCTGAATTTGGGAAGGGAGTACAATAGTGATCTAGGAAGTAGATCACTGGACATTGGTCAAGAACATCCTTAGTGAGGACTAATGAAATATTTCTCGATTATGGAGGTGATAAAAGAGCCCGTCGTAAAGAGTTACATCGATGCAAGCTTTTACACTGATCAGGATGACTCTAAGTCTTAATCTGGATACATATTGAAAGTGGGAGCAATTAGCTAGAGTAGCTCCGTGCGAGCATTGTAGACATAGAATATTTGCAAAATACATACGCTCTGTATGTGAGGACCCGTTGACTAAGCTTCTCTCACGAGCAAAACATGATCATACCTTAGTACTCTTTGGGTGTTAATCACATAGCGATGTGAACTAGATTATTGACTCTAGTAAACCCTTTGAGGTGTTGGTCACATGATGATGTGAACTATGGGTGTTAATCACATACGGATGTGAATATTAGTGTTGAATCACATGATGATGTGAACTAGATTATTGACTCTAGTGCAAGTGGGAGCTGAAGGAAATATGCCTAGAGGCAATAATAAAGTTATTATTTATTTCCTTATTTCATGATAAATGTTTATTATTCATGCTAGAATTGTATTAACCGGAAACATGATACATGTGTGAATACATAGAACAAACATATAGTCACTAGTATGCCTCTACTTGACTAGCTCATTAATCAAAGATGGTTATGTTTCCTAACCATAGACATGTGTTGTTATTTGATTAGTGGGATCACATCATTAGGAGAATGATGTGATTGACATGACCCATTCCGTTAGCCTAGCACTTGATCGTTTAGTATATTGCTATTGCTTTCTTCATGACTTATACATGTTCTGTAACTATGAGATTATGCAACTCCGTTTACGGAGGAACACTTTGGGTGCTACCAAGCGTCACAACCTAACTGGGTGATTATAAAGAGTACTACAGGTGTCTCCAAAGGTACATGTTGGGTTAGGCGTATTTGAGATTAGGTTTTGTCCTCCGATTGTCGGAGAGGTATCTCTGGGCCCTCTCGGTAATGCACATCACTATAAGCCTTGCAAGCAATGTAGCTAATGAGTTAATTCGGAATGATGCATTACGTAAGCAGTAAAGAGACTTGCCGATGCTGAGATTGAACTAGTTATTGGATACCGCGATCGAATCTCGGGCAAGTAACATACCGATGACAAAGGAACAATGTATGTTGTTATGCGGTTTGACCGATAAAGATCTTCATAGAATATGTAGGAGCCAATATGGGCATCAGGTTCCGCTATTGGTTATTGACCGAGAATAGTTCTAGGTCATGTCTACATAGTTCTCGAAACCGTAGAGGTCCTTGCACAACGTTATGATGACAGTTTTATTATGAGTTTATGAGTTTTGATGTACCGAAGGAGTTGAGTCCCGGATGAGATCGGGGACATGACAAGGAGTCTCGAAATGGTGAGGGCAAAGATCGATATATTGACGACTATATTAGGAGTTCGGAAGGTTTCAGTGATTGGTATTTTGGGAGTACTGGAGAGTTACGGGAATTCGTATTGGGCCTCTTTGGGCCATACGGAGAAAAGGAAAGGGCCAAAAGAGTGGGCACCCCTCCCTTTGGACTAGTCCAATTGGACTAGGGAGCACTCCTTCCTTCTCCTTCTCTCCTTTCCTTCTCTCCTACTCCTACTACATGGAAGGTTCTAGTTGGACTAGGAAGGAGATCTACTCGGTGGAGTAGGACTCCCCTAGAGCGCCATAGAGGCCGACCCTCCCTCCTCCACTCCTTTATATCTGAGGGCAGGGGCACCCATGGACACCTAGTTGATCTCAGGATCGTTCATAGCCGTGTGCGGTGCCCCCCTCCACCATATTCCACCTCGGTCATATCGTCACGGAGTTGGCGAAGCCCTCATGATGAGCATCATCATCATCTTGCGTCGTCTTGTGGAACTCATCGACACTTTGCTGGATCGGGTCCAGGGATCGATCATCGGGAATCTGAGCGATGGCTGGGAGCCGGGCGTATGTTGCAGTCCCACTTGCAGGTCGGTCGGATCGTGAGACGTGACTACATCAACCCGCGTTGTCATAACGCTTCCAGCTTATGGTCTCAAGTGCGTGGACCCTCTCCCTCATCGTTGTGAGCCCGAACCGAATGGGTCTAGCTCACATCTGATGGAATATGATTGAAAAACAATGAAAGAGTAAGCCTATACTACATGCATATTTGGCTGGTAAGGCTCTCACGGTTACATTTATAAAGCTGATTTTCCCTACATCAAAGGAATAATTTTATTTAACTATCATGGTGGTTGTTAAACATTGAGAATGGTTGACAATCCTCAATCCCAATTAAAAGTACTCATCAAACCCAATAACTTTTATTTAGAAGTAACATGTTGAGATTCACGATAATCAAGTACGGATACTCAAATTGTCCATAACCGGGGACGGCTAATCATGATTAGTTTATACACTCAGAGGTTTAGCACTTTTCCCCAAGACTTCGATCGCCTCCGCTTGGTTCTCGCTTTTCATGGTGTTTGAAAACGGATGACCGAGACATAGTCTTCGAAGCGCTTTACCTAATGGGTAGACCGTGCCAACCTACATCCCCTACATCAGCTAGCCTACGTGAGTTAGCACAACTTAGTCAACTCACGCGAGCCCATAATTGGCTTGTGGCTGCACGGAAGTTTCAGTTTGACAAATCTTATGATCCCTTAGAGCACGGTGGCGGTCCGAAGAAATACAAGTCTGATGGAAACCAGTGCCTCAATCCACCCAGATGTGTGTTGAGTTTGCCACCTTAGATAAACCATTACTTAACAATCTCACATCTGTGGATATTCACTCACCCAATCACGTCTACTAGCATAGCATGGCATGAACAAGCAAGCGTAAAGTAACTCCCAAGGTTTCATAAGTAAAACAGGTAATAGGTACTACCTCAATCTACTTCCCATCCCACAATTTATTTAGATCCTAAACATGCAAGTGTTTGAGGTTTGATCTAATGCATAAAACTGGGTAGTAGAAAAGGTATGATCAAGTGTTACTTGCCTTGCGATGATCCATGAGTCCTAGAGATTGAAAACAAGCGGCGCTCAGGTTGATCTAACAGACAAACAACAAGCATACAATAAGTACTCATCTAATGGAAATCTGAATAAAAGATCTAACCAGAAAGTTCATTAGAAGAACAGTTGCAAAGAATCGAATCAAATTAAACTCCGAAAGCTAAAGAAAACGTCTCGGTTTAGCGATCTGAAATTAGGTCAAAATTTCACAGTGGCAAAACTCTGTGAAAGTAGGGAGTCGAACGGCGGTTCGTTATGAAACTCCGAATCACTGATTCCGATAAGCGGCGAAATAAAACAGTTTTGAAAATCAGATCTGAAATCAAATCGAAAGCGGATTAATTCGATTAAAAGAAAAACGACGAGCAGAGTTAAATTGCGACGTTCGTTAGATGAATCTCGAGCAGCGTTCCTGAAAAGCGAACGGTTGGTGAGCGTCCGTTAATTAAGAAAACGAAAAAAACAAAACCAATCTAGGTTTTTAAAAAAAACCAAACATTTTTTAAACGGATCGGTTCGGGAAGACCAATGGTGAAATCATGAATCAATAGTAATGGGGCTCGTGAGTTAATCAATGTGAGGTCCAATGGCCGTCGTCCAGTGGAAGCCAGCGTCAGGCATGGTGTGGTCAGCTCGTGGGAATGGGTTAGAGGAGAGAGGTCAGAATTTAAAGCGGTGGCTTGGGGAGGGGGTCCGGACTCGGGCGATGGGCGTCGTGGGAAGCCGGGAGGCCCAGGAGTGAGTGGTGCTGGGCTGGAGCTGGGCCCTGGGTCGAGAGGCGCTGTTTTTTAAAATAAGATTAAAACCAAAACAAATAAAAAATACCAACGATCTGGTTTAAATAAAACAAATTTTCCCGACTCCTAAAAATGAGTCGAACAAAATGAACTTTAAAACAATATACATGCATAATTTTTTTAAATACTCATTTTGCCTAAGCAAAATAAATCTTCAAAACCAAATTTGGTTTATTTATAATATCTTCATTTTTCCTAATTGCTTGGGAAAGTCATATTCCCTCTCAAAATATTTTTTTAGGAAAACTTTATGAAGATAATTTAAATAATCCAATGATCCTATTTTCAAAATTTGAGAGATCCCAAATATGAAAATTATGAAACCTCCAACTCTCTCCGAGGTCCTTGAGTTCGTGAAATTTCTAGGATCGGAAAAATGCGAGAAAATATGATATGCATGATGACCTAATGTATAACATTCCAAATTGAAAATTTGGGATGTTACAAACCTATAAGATGAATCTAGCCCTCGAGATTCGGGTTAACTAGAAAATAGGTGAGGTGGTCTTTAAGCAAAACTTCCTCTCTTTCCAGGTGGCTTCATCCTCGGTGTGGTGGCTCCTTGAACTTTACAAAGCTTGATAACTTTTGCGGGTAACTCTCTGGCATAATCGAGAATCTTAACGGTTTCTCCTTATGTCAAGTCATCCTTCAATTGAATTGCTTCGTTGTGCTCTTGCGTACCTCTGCTATCTCGGGTGACATTTCTTCAATGATGGAATACATCATGAACTCTGATTACTTAAAACTTCTCCCATGCGTTGCAAAATCTTATATGGTCCAAGCGAAGCAGGTGCTAACTTTCCTTTAACTCCAAAGCGCTTAACTCCTCGAAGCGGGGATACTCAGATATACTCTGTCTCCAACCGTACTCAATCGCTTTGCTTTGAATCGGCATAGCTCTTACATGCGACTGGGCTACCTTGAGCCTGTCTCGAATCAACAACTACATTGGGACTCCTTAATCAAATCTGGTCCAAATAATAGGCGATCTCGGTTTAGTCCCATGACAATGGTGTCCTACACCTTCTTCCATACAAAGGCCTCGAAAGGTGCCATCTTTAAGCTGGTTTGGTAGCTGTTGTTGTAGGAAAATTCTGCATCTGCAAATTATCATCCCAACTAGATCCATAATCTAGTGCACAAGCTCTGACATGTCTTCCAAAATCTGATTGACTCTCTCGGTTGTCCATCGGTGCATGGGTGGAAAGCATGCTGAATTCTAGTCGGTTCCCAATGTTTGATATTGGTTCCAAAATTTGAAATGGCGGGTTCCTCTGCGATACAATGCTCCTCGGAACTCCGTGTAAGCACACAATTCTGGTCATGTATATCTTTGCCAACTTAGCACTGCTATAGGTAGTCTTATTTGGAATGAAATGAGCTACCTTAGTCAAGCGTCGACTATGACCCAAATAGTCATATCTGAGCGGGTCTTTGGCAAACTTGTGATGAAATCCATGCCTAGTTTATCCCACTTCCATTCGGGTATCGGCAATGGTTGTAACAATCCTGCTGGCCGATGCTGCCTTTACTTTCGACATCACGTGTAAACTGCTACATACTCCGCAATATCCTTCTTCATTCGGTCCACGGAAAATATTCTTCAAATCCAAATACATCTTGGTATTTCTGGGTGAATCGAATAGGGTGAATCATGGGCTTCTTGCAAAATCAACTTCGATCTCGGGTCATTGGGCACATAAACACGGTCTTCAAACCATAGGGTATCGTGTTCATCCTCTAAAATCCTTTAGCTTTTCCTTTGCTCATTTTCTCCTTTATAGAGGCCTTCCTTATCTGCCTTTGGGCTTCTCGATTTTGTCCATCGATGTCATTTGAATCTCAATGCTGCTACATAGCCTCTGGAACTATTTCCAAACATAGCTCTCGGGTCCTCGGCTAACTCATTGGGTATTCCTCCCATCATTAGGGTATTGGCGTGGCTCTTACGGCTCCGTAAACTTTCGACATTAGCCTTTCGGGTGATAATGCAATCTCATATCGTAATCCTTGATTAGCTCTAACCATCTCCTATATGAGATTCAATTCATACGGGTGAAGATGTACTTCAAACTCTTGTGATCCGTATATACTTCACAATGATTTCCAATGAAAATGTCTCCCGTCTTCAAGGCATACTGCATGGCTGCTAACTCAAATCATGAGTGGCATAATTCAACTCATGGGGCTTAAGTTAATAAGTGAAGCATGAAACAACTCTTCCTTCATAAAGCACTGCTCCAAGTCCTCGGCGTGAGCGTGCAATACACCTCATAATCCTTAGTTTGATCGGCAATATCAAAACCGGTGAGGTAACCAATCTTTTCTTCAACTCCTGAAAACTTGCCTCACAGTCCTCAGTCCATATGAATTTGTTTTCCTTCTTCAACAATTCTGTCATAGGCTTTGCAATCCTTGAAATTCTCAATGAATCTTGGTAGTATCCGCGAGTCAAAAACTCGAATCTCTCCAGTCGTTGGTGCTTCCCATTTGATTCTGGTCTCAACTTTTGTGGGGTCAACTGCTATTCCTTCTCGGATATAACATGTCAGAAATCCAACTTCCTTTAAAATTCACATTTGCTGAACTTGGCATACAACTGGTGTTCCTCGGTTTCTCAAAACCAATCTCAAATGTTCCTTGTGTTCCTCTTCATTCTTGAGAAAATCAAAATGTCATCAATGAACACCACGGCGAACTTGTCCAAAAACTCCATAAACACTTTGTTCATCAGGTTCATAAAATAGGCTGGGCGTTAGTCAGTCAAATGACATAACGGTATACTCATACAGTCCATATCTCGTGGTAAATGCTGTCTTGGGTATGTCTTGCTCCCGAATCTTAGCGGATGGTACGATGCATAGTCGATCTTAGAAAACACTTTGGCTCCTTGCAGCGATCAAGCAGATCATTTATCATCGGTAGTGGGTACTTGTTCTTGATTGTTACTTCATTCAATCCACGATAATCAACAACCATTCTCAACGATCCATCCTTCTTCTCTACCAACAAAGCGGGTGATCCCCAAGGTGAAGAACTTGGTGAATAAAACCTTTATCCAATAGTTCCTTAATCGCTTCTTAATTTCTGCCAAATCCTTTGCGGGCATCCTGTGCAATTAAACCGATATCGGGCTGTTCACGCAACACTCGATAAAAAACTCAATGTCTCTATCCGTGGCATTCACGGCAACTCTTAGGAAATACATCGGATAATCTTTCACCTGGTACTTCTTCTGTACCACTCACGATAAACAATTAACTTGTGCTCTCCTCGGCTCGTCTTGTATACATATAATCCTCCTTCCTTACGGTGTGGTGAGCAAAATTGACCTTGTGGTACAATCTATGTTTCCTCCATACTTTGATAACCAATCCATTCCTAATATCATCAATCCTTGGGATTCGAACTATGGAGTGCGAGGGAAAACATAGTGTCCAATCCTTAGTGGCGATCGATCACACCATTTACTAGCCATGTACTACTGCTTGGGTGAGGTTACTAGCATGGGTGACCTAAGGGCTTGGGTTGGTAACTTACTTATCCACAAATCCCTTGATATGTATGAATCGATGCACGGTATCAAAAGAACAAGCTGCGATAAAGACTTAACCAAAACTTACCGATTACGCATCGGGCTGATCTTCAACCTCCTCCACATCAATGTGGTTCACTTGTCCCCATTGAAAGGTTGGGCTTCTTTCGAGCTTCCATTGCCATTTCCATTACGGCCTTGGACAATCATTTGCATAATGCCAGTCTTGCGGCACTTAAAGCAAGTAATGTGACTCGAGTCTACCTTGGATGGTGTAGAGCGGGTTGGTGCGGTTACATCCGTTGCTTCCTCCATTCCCGTTCCCATTCTTGGTGCCATTATGGTTGTGTGAATTACCTCCTCCATGGGTATCTTTGAAACTGAATTCTGATTTAGGGGTATATGAAACCTGCTTTGGGATCGAGTTATACTTCCCTTGTCCATACTTCCGCTTGCAGTTCTCAATTCTTGCTGTTTTCCCTCAATCATGAGAGCTCGGTCTACTAACTCCTGGTAGTTGTTGAAACTTGCTACCATCAACGGCATCTTGAACTCATCATTCAGTCCTTCTAAAACTTCTCTGTTTAGCTGCATCATGTAGCGTCATCAGGGCATAACGTGCTAATTTGCTAAAGTCATCCACGTGGTAGCCAATCCTTCCTCCTTGGCGTAAGTTGCGAAACTCACGCTTCTTCATAGCCATGGCTCCTGTGAAACATGGGCTGCGAAAAGCTTCTGGGCTGGTCCCATGTGGCGGTGTCTCGGGATAAGTGGCTGTGAAATTCTCCCACCATCTTCTTTGCGGGTCCTTCAAGCGATGTCTGCAAACTTCACTCTTTCACCATCGTGCATCCTGCGGTGGTCAGCTCCTTCCTATCTTGCGGAGCCAACCATCTTACAATTGGCTCGGTGCTCTTTGGAATACACGGCGGGTTCATCTAAGAAGCGAGTCGGATGATCCGCGGTGTGGTGGTGGTGGCGGTGGGTTGTTGTTGTTGTTGTTACTGCACAATGTTTGAATCGAGGTATTCTTGCTGGATCAATTGGGTGATCTCTGGCGGAAGCGAATCGAGTCGCGTCTGGGAGGCATCGATGGGTTTAGAAAAGAGAATGTAGAATAGAATGAGGTCTAAGGGAATCACTACCCAAATGCACATGAGCAAATGCACAAAAATCACTTCATTCAATCAAACAAGGGCTACAATGATCTAACTATCATAAAAGTCGTGTACTATAATGTTTACATGGAGGAATACTACTAATATGTGGGGACTTCTACTAATTTGAACGGTGGAAGACTCCATGATGTCTGCTCAACCGTCTTCAAAGTCGGGTTCACTTGGATCCGATCGTATGTCGTCGATGTTGATGTAGTCGATTTGGTGTTCGACATCTGGTCTTCTTCATTCTGGCGCCAACTTCTTCTTGAGTTCTTGATCTACGTACTTAAGATCGTTATTGTGTCTTGCCGAGCTGATCGTCCATGTAGTCTTTGCGTGTAGTCTTCTTCTTCAATTCGATGATCCTCTCCTTTGTCTTACGCAACTCCAACATGTCATTGCACATTTGGTTTCTCTGGCGTCGAATGTGCTGGTTTAACTCTGGATGAAAGCTGCAATGGACCTATCCTTCTTGGTGTTGGCGACGCGTCGGTTGTCGTCTCGGCGTCCATCTGGTAGATGGTGTCCTTGAGATCTTCTTGATAAACTTCTCCAATCGTCCCATGGTGATGTGAGCTGCCATGCTCTTTCCGGACTCAAGTGGGTGCGAAAACACTATCTATTGGCTTGGTGATTGGGGCGAATGTCCTTCACAGGCGTGAGCATGAATCTTCAGCGCTCCTCTTGAGGAGTGGCGTTGAAAGTCGGTGAAACTTGGTAATCCAATGTTCAGTGCTTATAACTTCCTTCAAGTGAAATCAAAAGGTGTGCCTTCATCCGGTTGGGTGTACTTGATCTTAGCGTCCGTCATCCTAAAGAGTAGAAAAGATGAGGTTAGAAAATGAGAAGAGAGAGATCTATGGCTTTAACTTAGTGGTGCGTGTCCTACGGTCGCGTGTGCTCGATACCATTCTCTGGCGACCAGACCGAATGGATCTAGCGCTCGTGCTCGGTGTCATCCTGGATCGATAATCTACACCACAGTGCCGAAGGATTTATAGCGGTAGCAATCACACACTTATTACATCGTTGTCCACAAGGGACTGAATACAATAATATGGCTTAAGGCCATCTAATAATAACAGCGGAAGGCTTGGAAGATAAGCGAGTCCATCAACTCCAGCGGCATCCTGAGTATAGAACCGACCTAACACCTTACTGCATTAAAGAGAAAAGTGCAGCGTGAAAAGTTGCAGCCAAAAATAGGTTGACACATGGAATATCTGGCAATGTAACACATAAGAGCAATGAAAGAATAAGCCTATACTACATGCATATTTGGCTGGTGGTAAGGCTCTGATTTTGTTGCATAAAGCTGATTTTCCCTACATCAAAGGAATAATTTTATTTAACTATCATGGTGGTTGTTAAACATTGAGAATGGTTGTGCATCCTCAATCCCAATTAAAAGTACTCATAAAACCCAATAACTTTTATTTAGAAGTAACATGTTGAGATTCACAGATAATCAAGTCGGGATACTCAAATTGTCCATAACGGGGACACGGCTAATCATGATTAGTTTATACACTCTGCGAATTCACTTTTCCCACAAGACTCGATCGCCTCAGCTTGGTTCTACTTTCATGGTGTTTGAGAAGCGGATGGCCGAGACATAGTCTTTGAAGCGCTAGCACCTTACATGTGGTGAAGCCGTACCAACCTATCCCCTACATCAGCTAGCCTACCGTAAGGTTCAACAATCAACTACATGAGCCCATAATTGGCTTGTGGCTGCTACGGAAGTTTCGTTTGACAAATCTTATGATCCCTTAGAGCACAGGTGGCGGTCGAAGAAATCTGAGAAGTCTGATGGAAACCAGTGCCTCAATCCACCAGATGTGTGTTTAGGTTCACCTTAGATAAACCATTATTAACAATCTCACATCATCATGGATATTCACTCACCAATCCGTCTACTAGCATAGCATGGCATGAACAAGCAAGCGTAGAAGTAACTCCCAAGGTTTCATAAGTAAAAGCAGGTAATAGGTACTACCTCAATCTACTTCCCATCCCACAATTTATTTAGATCCTAAACATGCAAGTGTTTGAGGTTTGATCTAATGCATAAAAACTGGGTAGTAGAAAAGGTATGATCAAGTGTTACTTGCCTTCTTGATGATCCATGAGTCCTAGAATTGAGTAACAAGCGGCGCTCCGGGTGATCTAGCAGACAAACAACAAACAATAAGTACTCATCTAATGCCGAAATCTCGAATAAAAGATCTAACCAAAGTTCAACGAAGAACCTGGTTGCAAAGAATCGAATCAAATTAAACTCGAAATCGAAACTTCGAGAAGAGTCTCGGTTTAGGATCTGAAATTAAGGTCAAAATTTCACAGTGGCAAAACTCTGTGAAAGTAGGGTGTCGGAAGCGGTTTCGTTATGAAACTCGGCCTTGAATCACTGATTCCGATAAGCCGAAATAAAAAGTTTTGAAAATCAGATCGAAATCAAATCAGAAAATAGCGGATTAATTCGATTAAAAAACGAGCGAGTTAAATTGGAGCGTTCGTTAGCAGAGCGAATCTACGACGCGTTCATTGAGCAAACAGTTCGGTGAGCGTCCGTTAAATAAGAAACCGAAAAAACAAAACCAATATAGGTTTTTAGGAAAAAAAAAACATTTTTTTAAAACCGGATCGGTTCGAAGGAAAGACCGAATCGGCGGCGAAGGCGGCTACCTCCGGCGATCGTCGGCGAGTCCGAAGCGGCGGCTGGAGTTTCGAGCGGCGGCGATCCGGCGGCGGCGTCTCCGGCGCGGTGGCGTAATCCAAGCCAAGCGGACCGCGTGGAAGTGACGCTGCGAGTGGGTTGAAGAGGTCGGGGTATTTAAAAGCGGGGTGGCAGGAGGAGGGCGAAGTGGGACTCGAGGGCGATGGCGTCTGAGGAGGCCAGGGGCGGCTGAGAGGAAGGCGAGGTGGCAGCTGGCACAGGCTGGTAGCAAGGTGGGCCTCGGTCGGCGTTTTTTTAAATAAGATTAAAACCAAAACAAATAAAAAATACAAGCGATCTAGTTTAAATAAAACAAATTTTCCCGACTCCTAATAATAAGTCGAACAAAATGAACTTTAAAAACAATATACATGCATAAATTTTTTAAAATACTCATTTTGCCTAAGCAAAATAAATCTTCCAAAACCAAATTTGGTTTATTTATAATATCTTCGTTTTTCCTAATTGCTTGGGAAAGTCATATTATTCCCTCTCAAAATATTTTTTTAGGAAAACTTTATGAAGATAATTTAAATAATCAATGATCCTATTTTCAAAATTTGAGAGATCCCAAATATGAAAATTATGAAACTTCCAACTCTCAGGGTCCTTGAGTTGCGTGAAATTTCTAGGATCGGAAAAATGCGAGAAAATATGATATGCATGATGACCTAATGTATAACATTCCAAATTGAAAATTTGGGATGTTACATATCCATCACCATGATCCTTCGTGCGTGGAATTTTTTGAAATTACTACGTTCCCCAACTCCTACTTGTGATTTACTTGGTCACTTGCCGCACATTCACTATTCTTGTTGTCCTCATTATATTGTGTTGGTTACCATATCATAGAGATTATTTAGGCCAACACTTTAGTCCTCAATTCATACTTCCTACTATTGTTCTATCTTGTGTTAGTGTGAATTTCTAGCTTGTAACATATCTTGTGTAAGCTTGTAGTGCTTACTTGAGTTTGCTTGTATCATTCAATTTCATATATTGTGATACAATTTGTTACTTATTGCCTACTTGTGGGTTTGTGTATTATTCATTTCCATATATCGTGATATACATTGAGTAAGTTTGTGTAACTCACTTGTGCTCACTCATATCCTCGTTGTTCTCATCTTGTTTATGCTAAGTTGTTGGTGCATAGTGAGCCTAGTATATTTAGGATTTGGCTTGAAAAGTATCCGCTTAGTTTGTTTCCATTAGCATATAGCCAAATCCATAAAAGATTTTAAAACACCTATTCACCCCCCTCTAGGACATCGTGATCCTTTCACCATGCCTCCAAGGGAGGCCTGGCCGGTGAGGCGAAAAACCAGCGGGTCGGTGATGGAGTGCAGTGCGGCTGTCTGCCACCGAAGGATGCAACAAGGATGCGCTGCTCGTTCCCGGGCAGTGGCAGCGTTGGCAGCGGGAGGCGGAGAAACGACAAGGTGGCCCGCCGATGGGAGCCCGTCGAGCTACCTGTGGGGAACGGCTCGCTCGACCGGCTTGCATCCGCCATGGAGGCAGCCGGGCGGCGGGCGGCGACTGATGGACAGCTTCGGCGCACCCTACGCGCCAAATGCGGATGTGGGGTTGCAAACCCTTAAGTTGAACCTTGGGGTGCGGCAAAAGTCTTTCCTCCCTACCGATCTATGCCTAGCTTGCTAAAATCTAGTGGACAAACTCGGGACTTGCAACACAAAAGACAGGGGTTTATACTGGTTGGACCACCGTTGTGGCGTAATACCCTACTCCGGTGTGGTGGTGGTGGATTGCCTCTGGGCTGATGATGAACAGTACAAGGGAAGAACAGCCTCGAGGTTGAGGTGTTCTTGAGTAGGCTCTCGATCGGGTTGGATCAAGCTAAGATGAGATGCCTCTACTATGGTGGCTAGCTCTACTTATATAGGCCTGGTCCTCTTCCCAAATATCGGCGGGAAGGAGCCAACAACCGACAAATTTGAAGGGGGCAGCTAGTACAAGCTATCGACAAAAGTGGTCTTCGCTGCGAGCTCGTGGTGGCGCCGCCTTGGGCTCCCACGATGACCTCCGTCTTGCGTCCTTGGTCTTGGTTCGTTGCACCACTATAGCAACCTTTGCCGATGCCTCGGTACTCTTCGCTGCTGGCCTCCTTAGCACCAAAGAGAAATAAGGGCGCTGCAGCGTTGGCGCCCTTTGGCGCCCGCCATTGCCATTCGTCATGCTCCGTCATGAAAGCCTCGTGAGGTTTGCCCGCCTTGATATCTCGCTCCTCGTGAGCCTGCACAGCTAGGCTACTCGAAGGAGGTCTTGCGTCGTCGCCTCGCGAGCTTGAGTCTAAGGGTCTTGGATGCCTTGTTGATGAAGATGGGCGTCTGACTGCTTTATATACGCCGTGGTACAGGGAGCAATCAGGGACCCCGTTCCCGAGCGCTGACATAAAACCGCCGGACATGGCTGAACAGCACGAAGCCTAACATTGATGTCTACTACACAACCTTCTTCTTGTAGGCGTTGTTGGGCCTCAAGTGCAGAGGTTTGTAGGATAGTAGCAAATTTCCCTCAAGTGGATGACCTAAGGTTTATCAATCCGTGGGAGGCGTGGGATGAAGATGGTCCCTCTCAAGCAACCCTGCAACCAAATAACAAAGAGTCTCTCGTGTCCCCAACACACCCAATACAATGGTAAATTGTATGGTGCACTAGTTGGCGAAGAGATGGTGATACAAGTGCAATATGGATGGTAGATGTAGGTTTTGTAATCCGAAAAATAAAAACAACAAGGAACAAGTGGTAAAAGTGGCGTAAGCGGTATTGCAATGCTAGAAACAAGGCCTAGGGTTCATACTTTCACTAGTGCAAGTTCTCTCAACAATAGTAACATAATTGGATCATATAACTATCCCTCAACATGCAACAAAAGTCACTCCAAAGTCACTAATAGCGGTGAACAAGCGAAGAGATTATGGTAGGATGCGAAACCACCTCAAAGTTATTCTTTGGATCGATCTATTCAAGAGTTAGGTACTAGAATAACACCTTAAGACACATATCAACCAAAACCCTAATGTCACCTAGATACTCCAATGTCACCTCAAGTATTAGTGGGCATGATTATACGATATGCATCACACAATCTCATATTCATCTATTCAACCAACATAAAGTACTTCAAAGAGTTTCCCAAAGTTTCTCCGGAGATTCAAAGGCAACTGTGCCAACCCTATGCATGGTTCATGGGCCGGAACCATAAGTTGATCACCAAAACATACATCAAGTGGATCACGTGATATCCCATTGTCACCACAAATTAGCACGACAAGTCATACATCAAGTGTTCTCAACTCCTTAAAGACTCAATCCGATAAGATAACTTTGAAGGAAAACTCAATCCATTACAAAGAGTAGGGGAGAAACATCATAAGATGCAACTATAATAGCAAAGCTCGCGATACATCAAGATCGTATCACCTCAAGAACAGAAAGAGAGATCACACACTAGCTACTAGTACATACCCTCAGCCCCAAGGTGAACTACTCCCTCCTCATCATGGAGGCGCCGGGATGATGAAGATGGCCACGGTGAGGTTCCCCCCTCCGGGAGTCGGAACAGGGTCCCTATTGGTTTTGGTGGGTACAAAAGGCTTGCGGTGGCGGAACTCGATCTATTCTTTCCCCGATGGTTTTAGGGTATATTGATATATAGGAGGAAAAATCGTCGGGGAGAGCCACGAGGGGGCCACGAGGGTGGAGGGCGCCGGGGTTGGCGCGCCCTCCTCGTGCCTTCCTGTTGCTTCCTTGACATGCACTCAAGGCCCTGGTTTACATTCCAAAATAAATTTCCGAAGGTTTCATTCATTTGGACTCCGTTTGATATTCCTTTTCGAAACTTGAAACAAGGAAAAAGCAGAAATTACCTTGGGCTCAGGGTTAATAGGTTAGTCCCAAAATAATATAAAAGTGCTTAGTAAAGCCTATTAAACATACAAGATGGATAATATAATAGCATGAATACTTCATAAATTATAGATCGTTGGAGCGTTCGGCATCCCAAGCTTAATTCCTGCTAGTCCTCGGGTAGGTAAATGATAAAAGAAAGAATTTATGAAGTGTGAGTGCTAGCAGGTACATAAGTTTGATCAATGATAATTTCAATCACCTTTTCTAGCATCATTATATGTCATAAGAGTAGCTGAACTCATAAAACTTTTCATGATCAAGTAACAAACTATTCACATGTTAAAGTATAGATCATGAACTTTCTTGAAAACTAACAAACTATTTTCAGGAAGAGTCTATGTCAGAGCTTTTATTCAGCAAACTTCACATACTCAACTATCATTTAGTCTTCCATGATTGCTACCACTCAGAGCATCTTTTTAGAACAAATAGTATTCATCGAACACAGAGAAAGATAGGGGCTTAATGTTTCGCCTCCCAACCGTTTACCTCAAGGGTAATGTCAATAGTAATAATTCATGCTCAAATATATTTGAATGGCCATATATGCTTAGATCTTTCGATCCATGATGCTTGCCAACTAAATAGTGGGTTGGAATGAGAAGGAATACTCGACTCTTGCATAAAAGTAAAAGATAGGCCCTTGGCGGAGGGGGGATCTGTGAGGTGCGAGCTCAAAGCAAAACAGAGATGAAAATAATTTTGAGAGTTATGCTTTCATTGTCAACATAAGGACCAAGAGTTCCCAATATCTTCCATAGTAGATACATTATAAGCGGTTCCCATGCAGAAAGGTAAAGTTTTTACTCCCCCACCAACATTCACACTCCATAGCTTGGAAACAATGGGTGCCGTCCAACTATCAACATTCCTGGGGAGTTTTGTTTAAATTATTTGTGAATTTGTTTTGATCTTTTGATCATAGGACTGGGCATCCCAATTACCATCCATTTTCTCGTGAATGATGGCGGAGTCCACTCATCGTGAGAATAACCCACCTAGCATGGAAGATCTTGCAGCCCTAATTAACTAAATGGCGATTGGGCAT
>JAHIAM010013703.1:0-22141 GCA_021605205.1 Aegilops longissima
CGAGGAGTCGGAATGGTCGGAGGTAAAGATTTATATATGGAAAGTTGTTGTTGGGTTAGGAAAAGTTCGGTTTTTTGGTATTGTCGGAAGCTTCGAAGGTTCGGAGGATTCGGAGGGTCGAGGTCAGGTGTTCCACCACGTCAATACAGTAGCATGGGCTGTGGGGGCGCCCTAGCCTTAATGGGCCAGGGGCACCAGCCCCCAAGGCCCATGCATGGAAGAGGAAACCCTAAGGGGAGGGCCTCCACTTGACTTGGGAGCACTCCTCCCCTCTTGCCGCCCCAAGTCCCATCTAGGGCTGGCCGCACCCCTTGGGGTGGGAAACCCTAAAGGGGCGAGCCCCTTTCCCCTATATACTTGAGGTTTTGGGCTGCCCAACACATGAGAACTTCTCCTCTTGGTGCAGCCCTGCCTCCTCCTCCTCCTCTCCCTTGGTGCTTGGTGAAGCCTGCAGGGATGCCACGCTCCTCCATCACCACCATGCCGTTGTGTTGCTGCTGGATGGAGTCTTCCTCAACCTCTCCCTCTCTCCTTGCTGGATCAAGGCGTGGGAGGCGTCACCGGGCTGTCGTGTGTTGAGCAGGAGGTGCCGTCCGTTCGGCACTAAGATCTCCGGTGATTTGAATCACGGCAAGTCGACTCCATCAACCTCGTTCACATGAGCGCTTCCGCTTAGCGATCTACAAGGGTATGTAGATGCACTCTCCTTCCCTCGTTGCTAGTTTCTCCATAGATAGATCTTGGTGACACGTGGAAAATTTTGAATTTCTGCTCGTTCCCCAGCAGTGGCATCATGAGCTAGGTCTATTGCGTAGATTCTTTGCGAGTAGAACACAAAGTAGTTGTGGGCGTTGATGTTGTTCAATATGCTTACCGTTACTTGTCCAATCTTGCTTGACGGTATTGTGGGATGAAGCGGCCGGACCGACCTTACGTACTCTTACGTGAGAAAGGTTCCACCGGTGACATGCACGTTGGTGCATAAGGTGGCTAGCGGTGCGTCTCTCCCACTTTAGTGGAGCAGATTCGATGAAAGGGTCCTTATGAAGGGTAAATAGCAATTGGCATATCACGTTGTGGTTTTGCGTGGGTAAGAAAGCGTTCTTGCTAGAAACCCAAAGCAGCCACGTAAAACATGCAAACAACAATTGAGGGCGTCTAACTTGTTTTTGGGGTATGCTATGTGATGTGATATGGCCAAGAAGAATGTGATGAATGATATGTGATGTATGAGATTGATCATGTTCTTGTAATAGGAATCACGACTTATGTCGATAGGTATGACAATAGGCGGAAGAGCCATAGGAGTTATCTTAATTTGTTGTATGACTTATAAGTGTCATTGAACAACGCCATGTAATTACTTTACTTTATTGCTAACGGTAGCCATAGTAGTAGAAGTAATAGTTGGCGAGACAACTTCATGAAGACACGATGATGGAGATCATGATGATGGAGATCATGGTGTCATGCGGTAACGGCGATGATCATGGAGCCCGAAGATGGAGATCAAAAGGAGCAAAATGATAATGGCCATATCATGTCACTATTTGATTGCATGTGATGTTTATCATGTTTATGCATCTTATTTACTTAGACGAGCGGTAGTAAATAAGATGATCCCTTACAACAATTTCAAAGTGTTCTCCCTAATGTGCACCGTTGCCAAAGTTAAATTAAGCTTCTAAGCACCACGTGATGATCGGGTGTGATGGATTCTTACGTTCACATACAGCGGGTGTTGAGCCTAGACATGTACAGACATGACTACAGGAACACGCATAATACACTTCAGGGTTAACTTGCGAGCCTAGCGTAATGTGGACATGGCCTCGGAACACGAGACCGAAAGGTCGAGCATAAAGTAAATATGGTAGATCCGATCAACATGAAGATGTTCACCGATGATGACTAGTCCGTCTCACGTGATGATCGGACACGGCCTAGTTGACTTCGGATCATGTAATCACTTAGATGACCGGAGGGATGTCTATCTGAGTGGGAGTTCATAAGATGAACTTAATTATCTTGAACATAGTCAAAGACCTTTTGCAAATTATGTAAATGGCTCGCGCTTTTAGTTCCATTGTTTAGATATGTTCGAAGAGAAAATATAGTTGAAAGTTGACCGAGTGGCGATTATGCGGACGGTAGAAAGCTTATGTCCTTAATGCACGCTTCGGTGTGCTTTGAACCCTGAGCGTAAATGCAGTGGATGTTGCGAACATCGGACATACCGTTTTGATAACTCATGATAGTTCAGTTAAGCGGTTTTAGAGTTGAGGCACCAAAAGGCGTTTTTGAAATCGCGGAACATATGAGATGTTTGAGGGCTGAAATTGGGATTTTCAAGCTCGTGCCTTGCGTCAAGAGGTATAAGACCTCAAGCGATTTTCTTAGCCTGCAAACTAAGGGAGAAAAGCTCAATCGTTGAGCTTGTGCTCAGATTATAAGGTACAACAATCACTTGAATCGAGTGGGAGTTGATCTTCCAGATGAGATAGTGATGTTTCCAAAGTCATTGCCACCAAGCTGCTAGAGCTTCGTGATGAACTATAACATATCGAGGATGAATATGATGATCCTTGAGGTATTCATGATGTTGGACACATGAAAGAAATCAAGAAGGAGCATCAATTGTTGATGGTTGGTGAAACCACTAGTTTCAAGAAGGGCAAGGGCAGAAGGATACTTCATGAAGCGGCAAATCAGTTGCTGCTCTAGTGAAGAAACCAAGGTTGAACCCAAACCGAGACTAAATTATGCCTTAATAAGAACAGCCACTGGCAGGAATTACCCTAGATACTTGGTAGATGAGAAAGGTGGCAAAGTCGATGAAGTATATTGATATACATTATGTTAATGTGTACTTTACTAGTACTCCTAGTAGCACCGAGGTTATTGAATACGGTTCGGTTGCTAAGTGTTAGTAACTTCGAAATAAAAGCTACTGAATAAGCGGAGACTAGCTAAAGGTGGTGACGATATATGTGTTGGAAGTGTTTCCAAGGTTGATGTGATCAAGCATCATACGCTCCCTCTACCATCGAGATTGATATTAAACCTAAATAATTGTTATTTGGTGTTTGCGTTGAGCATAGACATGATTGGATTATGTCTATACTTGTCTGATTATTCATTTAAGGAGAATAATGGTTACTCTATTTATTTGAATAATACCTTCAATGGTCTTGCACCTAAAGGAATGGTTTATTGAATCTCGATCATAGTGATACACATTTTCATGCCAAAAGATATAAGATAGTAATGATGGTACCACTTACTTGTGGCACTGCCATGTAAGTCATATTGGTATAAAGCATGAAGAAGCTCCATGTTGATGGATCTTTGGACTCACTCGTTTTGAAAAGTTTGAGACATGCAAACCATGTCTATTAGTGTATCGCATGATGAAACTCCATGCGGATGGATAGTTTGGACTCACTTGATTTTGAATCACTTGAGATATGCAAATCATACCACATGGGCGAGATAGTGAAAAGCCTCGGTTTGGTAAGATGGAACAAGATAGCAACTTGTTGAAGTAACACATTTGATGTGTGCAGTCAATGAGTCTTTGAGGCATCGATGAATATCGTTATGTTCTTACTTCACAGATGATTGAGTAGATGTTGAGTATATTTACTTGATGAAACACAAGTCTGAATTATTGAGTGGTTCAAGTAATTTCAGAGTGAAGTTGAAGATCTTACGTGACAAGAGGATAAAATATCTGTGATGTGATCATAGAGATGAATATCTGAGTTGAGAGTTTGGTACACAATTGAGACATTGTGGAAATTGTTTCACAACTAATACGCTGAAACACCATAGTGTGATGGTGTGTCCGAACATCATAGTTGCACCCTATTAGATATGGTGCGTACCATGATGTCTCTTATCAATTACCACTATCGTTCATGGGTTAGGCATTAGAGACAACCGCACTCACTTTAATAGGGTACCACGTAATTCCGTTGAGATGACACCGTATGAACTATGGTTTAGAGAAACCTAAGCTGTCATTTCTTAAAAATTTGGGGCTCTGACGCTTATGTGAAAAAGTTTCAGGTTGATAAGCTCGAACCAGCGGATAAAATACATCTTCATAGGACACCCAAAACAGTTGGGTATACCTCCTAATTCAGATCCGAAAGCAATAGGGAGTTGTTTCTTGAATGGGTCCTTTCTAGAAATGTTTGTCTCGAAAGAATTGAGTGGGAGGATGGTGGAGACTTGATGAGGTTATTGAACCGTCACTTCAACAAGTGTGTAGCGGGGCACAGGAAGTTGTTCTGTGGCGCCTACACCAATTGAATAGAAGCTTATGATAGTGATCATGAAGTTTTGGATCAAGTCACTACCGTACCTCGTGGGGTGACAAGGATCGTACTACTTGGTGATACGATAATCCTGTCTTGAAGGTCATGTTGCTAGACAACAATGAACCTACGAGCTATGGAGAAGCGATGGTGGGCCCAAATTACGACAAATGGTTAGAAGCCATGAAATCCGAGATAGGATCCATGTATCGAGAACAAAGCATGGACTTTGGTGGACTTGCCCGATGATCGGTAAGCCATTGAGAATGGATCTTTAAGAAGAAGACGGACGTGGGCGGTAATATCACCGTCCATAAAGCTCGACTTGTGGCGAAGAGTTTTCACAAGTTCAAGGAGTTGACTACGATGAGATTTTCTCATCCGTAGCGATCTAGAAGTCCGTCGGAATCATGTTAGCATTAGCTGCATTTATGAAATCTGGCAGATGGATGTCAAAAGCGAGTTTCCTTACCGGTCTTAAGTAAGGAAAGGTTGTATGTGATACAATCGAGAAAGTTTTGTCGATCCTAAGGATGCTAAAAGGTATGCTAGCTCAACGATCCTTCTAAGGAATGGAGTAAGCATCTCGGAGTTGGAATGTGCACTTTGATGAGATGATCAAAGATTTTGGGTTTATACAAAGTTTATGAAAACTTGTATTTCCAAAGAAGTGAGTGGGAGCACTATAAATTTCGATGAGTATGTGTTGTTGACATATTGTTGATCGAGAAATGATGTAGAAATTCTGGAAAGCATATAGGGTTATTTGAAAAGTGTTTTCAAGTGAAAACCTGTATTAAGCTACTTGAACATTGAGCATCAAGATCTATAGGATAGATCAAAACCGCAATGGTACATTCAAATGAGCACATACCTTGACATAATCTTGAAAGTGTTCAAGATGGATCGATCGAAGAAGGAGTTCTTGCCTGAGTTGTAAAGGTATGAAGTTAAGAGTTAAAAGCTAAACCACGGAAAAGAGAGAAAGGGCGAAGTGCGTCCCCTATGCTTCAGACATAGGCTCTATAGTATGCTATCTTTGTGTACACTTATGGAAGTGTGCCTTGCCATGAGTCGATCCAAGGGTACAAGAATGATCGAGGAATGGATCATTGGACAGATGATCAAAATTGTCCTTGGAGTAAATAAGGACATGTTTCGATTATGGAGGTGATAAAGAGTTAGGCGTAAAGGGTTACGTCGATGCAAGCTTAACACCTATCCGAATGACTCTAAGTAGCAAACAGGATCGTATAGTGGAACAACCATTTGGAATAGCTCCAAGTGGGCGTGGAAGCAGCATTTATAATATGACCTAGAAATTTTAAAAGCACACACGGATCTGAAAGGTTCAGACCCGTTGACTAAAACCCGTTGACTAAAACCTCTCTCAGCAAAACATGATCAAACCTCGAACTCATTGAGCCTAAATCACATGATGATGTGAACTAGTTCTGAGACACTAGTAAACTCTTTGGGTGTTGGTCACATGGCGATGTGACCTATCGATTAATCACATGGCGATGTGAACTAGATTATTGACTCTAGTGCAAGTGGGAGACTGTTGGAAATATGCCTAGAGGCAATAATAAATTAGTTATTATTATTATATTTCCTTGTTCATGATAATCGTTTATTATCCATGCTATAATTGTATTGATAGGAAACTCAAATACATGTGTGGATACATAGACAACACCATGTCCCTAGCAAGCCTCTATTGGCTAGCTCGTTGATCAATAGATGGTTACGGTTTCCTAACCATGGACATTGGATGTCATTGATAGCAGGATCACATCATTAGGAGAATGATGTGATGGACAAGACAATCCTAAGCCTAGCACAAAGATGCGTAGTTAAGTATGCTAAAGCTTTTCTAATGTCAAGTATCATTTCCTTAGACCATGAGATTGTGCAACTCCGGATACCGTAGGAATGCTTTGGGTGTACCAAGCGTCTACGCGTAAGCTGGGTGACTATAAAGGTGCACTACTGGTATCTCCGAAAGTGTTTGTTGGGTTGGCACGAATCAAAATGGGATTTGTCCTCCGTGTAAGCGGAGAGGTATCTCTGGGCCCTCGGTAGGACATCATCATAATGTGCACAATGTGACCAAGGGGGTTGATCATGGGATGATGTGCTCTGAGCGAGTAAAGAGACTTGCGATGCTTGAGATTGAAAAGGTATCGGGATACAAGCGATGGGATCTCGGGCAAGTACAATACCGCTAGACAAAGGGAATTGTATCACGGGATCGATTGAGTCCTTGACATCGTGGTTCATCGATGAGATCATCGTGGAACATGTAGGACCAATATGGGTATCCAGATCCGCTATTGGTTATTGGCGGAGAGCGTCTCGGTCATGTCTACATCTCCCGAACCGTGGGGTCTACACATAAGGTTCGATGGCGCTAGGGTTATAAAGGAAGTTTGTATGTGGTTGCGAATGTTGGAGTCCGGATGAGATCGGACGTCACGAGGAGTTCGAATGGTCGAGGTAAAGATTTATATATGGAAAGTTGTTGTTGGGTTAGGGAAAAGTTCGGGTTTTTTCGATTGTTATGTGGGAAGCTTCGAGAAGGTTCGGAGTTCGGAGGGTCGGAGGTCGGAAGTGTTCCACCACGTCAATACAGTAGCATGGGCTGTGAGGGGCGCCCTAGCCTTAATGGGCGGGGGCACCAGCCCCAAAGGCCCATCTTGCATGGGAAGGGAAACCCTAAGGGAGGGCCTCACTTGACTTGGGCACTCCTCCCCCTCTTAGCCGCCCCAAGTCCCATCTAGGGCTGGCCGCACCCTTGGGGTGGGAAACCCTAAAGGCGCAGCCCCCTTTCCCCTATATATACTTGAGATTTGGGCTGCCCAACACACATGAGAGCTTCTCCTCTTGGTGCAGCCCTCTCCTCCTCCTCCTCTCCCTTGGTGCTTGGCTGAAGCCTGCTTGGGATGCCACGCTCCTCCATCACCACCATGCCGTTGTGTTGCTGCTGGATGGAGTCTTCCTCAATCTCTCCCTCTCTCCTTGCTGGATCAAGGCGTGGGAGGCGTCACAAGCTGTGTCGTGTGTTGAGCAGCGGAGGTGCCGTCCGTTCGGCACTAAGATCTCCGGTGATTTGAATCACGGCGATCACGACTCCATCAACCTCGTTCACATTAGGCAGCTTCCCGCTTAGCGATCTACAAGGGTATGTAGATGCACTCTCCTTCCCTCGTTGCTAGTTTCTCCATAGATAGATCTTGGTGACACGTAGGAAAATTTTGAATTTAGTCTCGTTCCCCAGCAGAGAGGAAGACCCCTATGCGTGGCCAAGAGGAATCGACAAACAAGGGAGAGAGGTGGAGAGAGAGGCGTCTGGAGAAAATGCAGACATGGGGAGGAGAGAGTGTATGTTTGTCATAGAGATCCCTTGGAGATTGTGATGGGACTACATGGGTGGGAGATCGAGTGACAAGGTGTGTCTTGCGATAGAAGATGCCCAGAGATATCGAGATAGGCGTATGGATGGAAGGAGACAATCGTGTGTTCTGATGGCTAGTAAGAGATAATCATACTTAGGGTGGGGAGTGCTTGCGCCTATGGCCCTGTTTGGATACTCTAACTCAGTTAGAGGTTAGAGTTAGATTCTAACCCTGAACTAACTCTAAGTAAAGAGGTGTTTGGATGGCAGGGTTAGATGGGTGAGGATCTGGCGAGGCACCTTCACGGGCGGTGCGAGAGGGAGGAGGGATAGGAAGAAGCGAGGAAGTGGGGAGGGATCACTGCTGCGGAGAGTGAGAGAAAAAGTGTTTATTAGTGGTCCAGAAGAACTAACCCAAATAAGCACCTCTTGGATGGGTTAGTTTTTTGGATGGGTTAGATGCATCTAACCTAAACTAACCCTCTGTTTGGATCTTTTGGGTTAGTTGACTCAAAACTAATCAAACTAACTCTAACCCATGGATCCAAAGCAGAGCCTATGATGGAGTGAGGATTATGGTACTTAGGGGTGCGTGTCACATGAGAGAGAACAAGGGCAGGAGAGTGTTGGATGGGTCTATATGTATAGCATGAAGCGAACATGTGTATGTGTGAACCAAGGAGATCTAAGGCCCGTTTGGCTTGCGTCGTGAGCATCTTTTGCGTGGCACAGGGTTGTGGCTGGATTTCATGCACGCTTGTTTGGTTGCTACCTGTGAAAAGAAAGCCCTTTGGGCTGGGTTCCTGCACTTTAATTAGCCTGGCTGAACTCCATACACTGCAAGTAGCTTGGCCCAAGTGACCGATTTGAGCGCACGGTGCGTGCACAGTGCGAATGCGACCATGAGGCTAACAACAACATGGATGGATATTAGCATTGAATAATTGATGCATGGATTGATTGATGGGGCGTTGATGCTTTGCACGGCCGGGCATGAACCAAGCAGCTTACACACAAGCAGCCGGCGAGCGAAATATTTTACATCTCACGTCCACACGAGCGATGCCGACCATCAAGGCATGAGGGTCAGGTCACGAACCAAACTGACCAATAAAGTTTGAGAGAGATTGAGGAGCCTCGATAAGGCTGAGTGGTGCGTCGGATAGCTGAGAGGGAAAGAGATATTCCATCCTCTCGATAATCGGTGCATGTAAATTTTTAGAAGTCAAACTTTGGAAACTTTGATCAGGTTTACATAAATGTTATTTAACTACACCAAAGATACATCATACAAAACTACATCTCATGGTGAATCTAATGGTATATGTTTGCCGTACTAGATGTAATTCTTTTTCTCCGTACATGGTCAAACTTTGTGGTGTTTGACTTTTCAATAAATCTATGTGCTATGGATAGGAGGTGAGTGCCTCGGTCGAGACGAGATCAAGTCGTGTGAAGGAGAATGAGTAAGTGTGCAAAAAGAGTATGTGTGTGAAAGAGAAAGTGACAACAAACGATAAATTAGAGAGAGAGTGTGTTTTCGATTTCTTATGCGAACATATCACGCATGCATCTCCGAGATGGAAGCGAGGAGGAGGTACGAAGATAGCTAGTGTGTGATTGTTTGCACCGGAGAGACACCCTAGCACATGTCCAATAGAGTCTGGCCAACAAGGAAAAAAGGTCGAGAGGGACACATGGATGGCATGGGCGCATGGGGAGGGAGAGGGTGTGTTTGTGATAGAGATCCTCGAGATCGTGAGGGACTATATGGGTGGGAGATCGAGGGGGCGTGCTGCGATAGAAAGATGCCCTGAGAGAATCGAGATAGACCATGCACATGTTTGTGATGGAGACTAAGATTAGCTAGTCATATACATATAGGGGGACTGCGTGTGCCTACAATTGAGTGAGAGACCATCATACTTGGCTAGCTGGGCATGAGATTGTGTGTGTGTGTGTGTGTGTGATATGGAGAGAGCGATGGAGAGAGATAGAGTTTTAGATGGGCTATCAGTGCAGTGAGATATGCATGTATGTGTGACCAGGTGGATGGAGAGTTTGAGAGAGGGGGGAAGAGCTCAAGAGGCGACATAGTGGTGCGTGAGAGAGTTCTGGGCAAAGAGCCAAGGAATTTGTGTGCATCGATGAGTGCACCAAGATATCTAGCTTGGACTAGCTAGAGTATCATACATAGTGTCTTGAGAGAGACCTATAGATGGTGTATATATGAATGATGGACTAGAAAGACCCCCCACACACACAGAGAGAGAGAGAGAGAGAGAGAGAGAGAGAGAGAGAGAGACCAACAAGGTTTTTGTGTGGGATCGTGCGACATAATTGAAGATTGTCGGCGAGAGTGAGAGAGAGAGAGAGAGAGAGAGAGAGAGAGCACATGAGTCGGGAGAGGGGAGGTTCGTTTATGCATCAAAGACTGATATAAACTTGCATTCAAATATTTAAATTGGAGACCATGTTTGTCTGCAATCCACACATGAACGGATATATCAGTATATCAAACAAGTTCATTAATTTGACTTTCAACATGTTCATGGAGTACTATAATCTTGTACAACATGCTACTCGATTGAGGTGTTCAATTTTGGATTTAGTTCACTATTTTGACCTCTTGAGCGAGCTAGTTCATTGAATCGAGATATTTCATTTTGGGTTTGATTCGGCGTTTTGAGTGGGTCAACTATTTTTCATATAGTAAATGCTTCTAGCGAGCATGTAAAACACATTACTCCCGAGCATCATCTCTCCATCTAAAAAAAAGTGGCAAGCTAATATTTCAAAATTTGATTCGAATCGACTTGGTAAGGTAGAGGCGTGGATGCTCGTTCTCCCAAAATTTGAGCGAACCGTTAAACATCCTCTCTGCTTTCGGTGGAATTAGCGAGCAAATAAATGGGAGGCGATGAAATTACCGTCCTATGTGGGACACGCATCAATTGGCCTGTTGTACATCGAGGGTAGGTTAATAACTTCATCCAGCGCGCCTTCTCCTCGGCGAAATGACATGTGCCGAATAATTCATAAACCATGGTCGGCAAAACACGCTCTCCTCGCCTTGAAATAGCTCGCGCCCACTATTTCAAAACACACTCTCTCCTCGCCCAATTCGCTCGCGCCCACTATAGTTCAAAACACGCCCTCCTACTTGAAATCGCTCCACCGCACTATTTGGGGAGAAGCAAAGTTACTCTACTATCCCCGACCCTCGGTACCACGAGCCAAGCCGAGAAGCCTATAGGCAAGGAGGTAGAACTGTAACTCCCCTCACATTTAGGACAAATGCCTCCAGTAAGACATGGTTCGACTCCTCCCAATTCCCCCAGCATCGCCCCCATTCATACCTCGTGGGCATCAAATCACCTTCTCTCTCAGGGAGCTCCCTTCTCCAGAGCCCTTGACCTCAGCCCCCACCTCCATGGCGCCCCCACCGCACCAATTTCATAGCCGCCCTCCTCCCTAAGGCGGAGGCGCTGTCCAATTGCCGTCATGCACTGGGCCGTGTGCCTCTTACCGTGCTTTCTTTGGTGCTGCCTCGATGGCGGCCACGTGAACCATAGCCGAGCGATTCACCCCTTGGTTGTTCACATGGCGCGGGGCCAACTCCAACTTGAATCCGTCCGATCCTGGCGCTGCCCAGCGTCTTACTTGTGTGCAACATTTATGGCTTTGTTATTCATCTAAGCGGAAAATAGATCATCACATTTCCTTTGTATATTCATGTTGATATCTTCACGGGTCTTGTTAGGGAGTTCAGCTGTTCCATAGTTCAGCTAAGATACTTGTTCTTAGGTAACGCCATTCCATAGTTATCATCCATCAGCCAATGTGATCCCGCAGGCTGGTGATTATAGTATTATAGCACTTCTAGTATTACCTATGTTGTTCTTTAATACTTTTGTGTGCCATCTAGTTAATCTAAGTACAAGCGATACATATTACGTAGCTTTCATCTGTGTTCTCCCTTTAGTTTATGAGACCTGTGCTAGTTAACCCTAGTCCTACTATTTATGTACGTCTCCTAGAGGCACTCATTTACATAAATCTAACTACTAGTTGTCTTCCATGCATATCGGATATAATTGCACACACGATATATCCACAAGAACCTCACGGAGCAATGTAAAGGCCAATAAACTTGATGTCAATGATACCCAATATGATGGAACATGTAAAGGCGGTTCTTGAGAAGACTTGCGAGAAAGATGATGAATCCTCTTCACCCCACAAGGTCCTTGCTCTAACTTGGCACGTGATATGGGTACAACATGCATATAATGTCACAGAGTGTATCTACTCATTGCAATGCCATGTGCTTAGCATCTTGATCATGCATGTAAATATGTCATGCCTTCCTGTTTTTTGTACCTATTCCATTCATGATAACATGTTTTCAAATTCAAGTACATTCATTCTCTGTATCGCAATGCCATCTGCTTAATTTGGACATCATGCTTACGAATATCTTATGCATTGTTATTCATCGATGTATGTACTTCATCATACGCCATACCATGTTTTTTTTACTTTGAAGTGTTGTTCTAGTGCTCTGTTGCAATGCCATCTTATTTTCCCAATCATACACGTGTATGTTGCCTTAGTTATTTCTGTCGTATTCCGCTAGCATATAGTTTTACATTCAACTAGTTTTTGTTGTGTTGTCTGTCATTATCCTAGCTCTTACACCGTACTCCCTCCGTCCGGATTACATGTTGCGAAATGGATAAAAGGATGTATCTAGAACTGAAATCGCCTAGACCCATCCATTTTTTTCGGATGGAGGAATACATGTCAATATGTCATGCCTTTCTATTCTTGAGGTGCCTATTCCATCTCTTTCTTTGTCACATGTTTTATAATTAAAGCACCATTCTTCTATACAAGGCATGCAAGGGAAAGCGACTATGTTAGAATCTGAAGGGTTACAAACAAGGACTTTGCAAAAGATCCAAGCGCCAGGAGATAATAAACCAACTCCGGTTTTTATGAATCTTGCTCGACCGAAGAAACCCAACTCCTACGATAATAAGCAGATTCCGTTGGCCAAAGAACTAGTCCGCTCGATCGAGCAAAAATATGTCAACTCAATTCTAAGAAGCGTGTGCGTATCCTTGCATCATGAAATTTTATAGCATCTGATCATATTTTCTACATGTTTCTTACCCATCTCTCTTTTAGAAAATAAACATGATAGAAGAATTTCTGCAATGGTATCGTTTATGAGGAAAGATTCTTGCAGGAATTCTCTGTGCTCCAATGTAGATGTAAGTACCTGTTGTATATCACTATATTTTACATCAGCATGTATTTTGTTAATCGGCGTGAATCCAACCTTTATCGATCTAAATTTAGTTGTAGCAAAATGTATGATTAAAGGCCACAATGTTGATTTTTTAAGAGAAAACTGCACGGTAGTTTTGCATCTGAAGCTGCATGAGTGTACTATCTCATATCGGTGGGTTTGAATACTTTGGTTCTGCAGTGGGTTTTTAGTGTTTTTTTTCTTGTGTTGTCTGTCGTATCCCTTGCTCTTACATCATACTCCCTCGTCCGGATTAAATGTCATGAAATGGATAAAACTGGATGTATCTAGAACTGAAATACGCCTAGACCCATCCATTTATTTCGGATGGAGGAATACATGTCAATATGTCATGCCTTTCTATTCTTGATACCTATTCCATCTCTGTTGTAGCATGTTTTATAACTGAATCACCATTCTTCTATATAAGGCATGCAAGGGAAAACGACTATGTTAGAATCTAAAGGGTTACAAACCTAGGTCTTTGCAAAAGATCCAAATGCCGAGGAGATAATAAACCAACTCCATTTTATAAAAGATACTTCTCTATGCAGAGAAACCCAACTCCCGCGATAATAAGCGATTCGGTGGCCAAAGAACTAGTCCGCTCGAGTCCGGCAAAAGAATGTCAACTCCATTCTAAGAAGCGTGTGCATATCCTCGCATCATGAAATTTTATAGCATTCTGATCATATTTTCAACATGTTTCTTACCCATCTCTCTTTTAGAAAATAAGGTTAAGCGATAGAAGACTTCCTCCATTGGGATCGTATTAGGAAAATATCTTGCGGAATTCTCGTGCTCCAATCTTGATGTAAGTACTGTTGTATATCACTATATTTTTACATCAACATGTATTTTGTTAATCGGCATGAATCTAACCTTTATCTGATCTAAAATTAGTTGTAGCAAAATGTTAAAGGCGCCAATGTTGATTTTTGTAAGGAAAACTGCACAGTAGTTTTGCATCTTGAGCTGCATGAATGTACTATCTCATATCCGCACATTCTTGAATTGTAGTGCTTCTCTGGTTGCCCATTTATTCATTGTGTCAATGTTGCTTTCGTACTACCTTACTTGGCTGATGATAGCTGTGCCATATTGTGTTAATTTGGTGTAGGCTACTTGCCCAAGCGTTCGTTGTGTCAATGTTGCCTTTCCTATTATCGACTTGGCCAATGATAGAAATGCTAGTGTGTTAATTTTATGCGGGCTCTGAAGATAAGAAGACAAACTATGAAAACAGCAAAAGCAACCCCATTATTTCTTTCCGATTAATCTCGACCAGTAATATGGCAATAACTCATGATTAATCAGTTTGGTTCCGTCCTAATTTATGTTATGATGCGATGGTCAAGACACTCTCCACTATCAATAATACAAGCCTGCCAAAATCGCCATATGATACATTCAGGTATCCTCTATCTCGAATTGAGCGGAATAAATGTATGTTTGTGAACCAATTAATGGCTGAAGCAATGATGAAAATGGTGGATGAATCGAGGTGCGAGAGTCATGCGACACAACAAGCGATCAATGTTTTCGAGAGAAAGTGTAGCAAAGTAGAAGAACATGCCAACATGCTTATGGGCGTCATCATCTTTGAGGTTGCAGATTGTGGCGTTGTAGATGGTTAGGTTCTACTCATTTATTTTGCTGGCATCAATCTTTGATTGCCAGTGGATGTAATTTCACTGTAGTATATGCTGGATGTGCAGCGTTATTCCTATATGCATTACCTTTGCGTGATCGGTTTTGTTCACATGCATAATTGCTCGTCGTAATGGGCTCAAATTATCTAATTTGGCCTAAAGACATGTATGAACTTTAGTGGGCCCATTAAGTTAATGGGCATTACTAGGCGAGAAAGTTAATTGTCGGCCCTCTTACCTCCAGTCGTTAACGGGCCCGACTTGAAGTGAACGGTGGCCCCATTTTATTTCATGGGCGTTAACGAGGCGTTACTAAGTTTGGGCTACATATGGCCCAACTATCTTTATGAAGCCTTTAGCGGCCGAAAGAGACAATGGGCTTATCTTTGGACCATGAAGACCATGGGCGCTAAGAGGCGAAAGTCAGGTCGTATTGTAAATGGCCCAAGCTATGTTGTGGGCCTTTAGTAGGCCGAAGAAGCAGGGCTGGTATTGGACCATGAAGGGCGTGGGCGTTAAAGGCCAAAACTAAGGTCCGACTAGAAATGGCCCAACTCATTTATGGTCCGTTAACAGGCGAAAGTCACGAGGGCGGAATTATTGCCCAACATAAATGGGTCGCTAAAGGCCAAAACTCAGGTCCGACTAAAAATGGCCCAACTGATTTATGGGTCATCAACGGTGAAAGTGAACTGGGCGGAAAATTATTTAACACTTAAATGGGCAGCTAAAGGCGAAACTCAGGTCCGACAACAGATGGCCCATCAGATTTATGGGCCGTCAGCAGGATGAAAAGACACCGGGCGGAAACTAGCCCAACATTTAATTGGGTGGCTAAAAGGCGAAAGATGTACATCACGAAAATTGGCCCATCCATTAAACAGGCCGTTAATAGGCGAAATCTCATCGGGCGATATTGAGCCCAGATATATAGCGGGCTGTTAGCGAACTCGGCGGCGATGGGCTACAATGGTGTCAAATCTTTTGGGAGCACGTTGGCGGGCGAATTGGCTCATCTCGTATGGGTCGTGGGCTTAAATGGACATGACACAAGTAGGCCTTATATGGGCTGGCCTGCTAATTTTTACTGGGACGGCCTTTTCATAGGAATGGGCCTCTGTTGGGCCGTGCCACATGTCGACGTACCATAAGGCGGCTTCCGTCCAATGAGTGGATGACATCTGTCGTCCCAGCGGTTAGGCCAAAACGTGTTTCCTCGACCCAATGATGATTTTACGTGGAAAATCCCCATTGGTCGGGGCTGATAACAGGTTATCGGATCCAAAACCCGACCCGATAAGCTTAACGGTGTTCACGTTACGGTGGATGCCGCATGTCGGTCACCCTAATGGCATTAGCACATACGTTGAGCGATTTATCGTCATCGAAGTGGACACTTCGTGATGATAATTTTGGTAATGTCATGGAACACTTCTCACGGCAACACGGTATGACTATCTTGATTACATCATAAATTTGTCATGGATGTACATGCATGACAAAACGCGACCTCTTGTGACAAACACGTATCATCACGGAAGTGTATTTTTTTTTTAGTGTATGGACCGAAGATTGCAAGTAGACTACTCACACTTCATCGGAGAAGCTATGGTGTTGATGTAGAAGCCCTCAGAAGTGGTGGATGCCCCCCTCGTGAGGGCTCAGGACCCGAGCCCCAAGATGGGATCTCGTGGATCTGAGGGAAGTTGCGGCGGTGGAATTAGGTTTTGGCTCTCATTGCGATCGTTTGGGGAATGCGTTGGTATATATAGGAGGAAGGAGTGCGTCGGTGCTGGGTGACAGGGGCCACAGGCGGGCGGTAGCATGCAGAGGCGCGCCCCACCCTCGTGACCGCCTCTTCGTTCCTTGGAGTAGGGTCCAAGTCTCCTGGATCACATTGGGTGAGAAAATCCGTTTCAGAAGGTTTCATTCGTTTGGACTCCGTTTGATATTCTATTTCTTTGAAACAACGAAAAAGGCAAAAAAAACAGCAATTACGGTTTGGGCCTCCGGTTAATAGGTTAGTCCCAAAAATAATATAAAAAGTGGAAAATAAAGCCCGTTATAGTCCAAAACAGTAGATAAAGTAGCATGGGCAATCAAAAATTATAGATCACGTTGGAGGCGTATCATGCACATCCGTTTGCTTCACCAGACGAGGTAATGGAGCACAATTCGAGAAGGATTTAAACCCGTAAACATTGAATCATATGATGGGACCAGCAGGCCCGTGGTATGGATCGAGGATTTTCTTCTCCATATTCATATGGCCCTTGCAATGATGATCTCCATGCCATAAAATACCTCCACTAAAACTCAAAGGACCAGCTAAGCCTTTGGTTGAGCAGATGCCTTGAAAACTCCGTTGGCGGTGGCAGGACTTGGAAAAAGCCTTCCTTGACAACTTCAAGGCACATATATCGACCTCACTCGGATGCTGAAGCGACTTAAGTCACATAATTCAACAACTCGGAGAGTCGGCCGAAATTCTGGACTAGGTTCTTAACCAAAAGAATCGGATCGTCATTTGTTGGGATGCCAAAGCCTAGTGGCCTTTAAACATAGCATGTCTGGGATGAATGGCTCGCCTCACACCTCGGCAAAGAAAATCAGAAGTCCATGGTAGCCCTCACGGTAGCTTATGACCCACTTTTGCGTGGCGAAGATAGCTATAGCTAGCCGTGGCAATAACAATGCTGCGAACACAGCACTTGAAGCAAGAAATATGGCGGCAAGCCCGATGCTGCATGACACAAGCGTCGAAGCAACGGTGATAATACCGGCGACACCTTGGTCGACACGAGTTCATTGGCTCCAAGTCGGCCGCGGAAGAAGGCGTTCAAAGGAACAATTGGGCTCATCTAGCTTGGAACGGCATACTCGATCGCCCATGCGGATACGGCACCCCGATAAACCAGCCAATCACCAACAAGAGTTGCTGGCTTTTAAACAGGCCGGCAAGATAAGCGGCTGAGTGTCGGTGTCAAAACCAAGCGGATCTCGGGTAGGGGTCCCAGCTGTGCGTCTAAGGTCGATGGTAACGAGGAGGCGGGGGACCACGATGTTTACCGAGTTGGGCCTTCTCTATGGAGGTAATACCCCTACTTCTTGCTTGATTGATCTTTATGAATATGAGTATTACAAGAGTTGATCTACTGCAGGATAGTGATGGCTAAACCCTAAAAGTCTAGCACATGTGACTATGGTAATGAGTATCTCTCCCTCTCAGGACTAGAGTCCTCCGGTTTATATAGACACCGGGAGGATCTAGGGTTACACAAGATTAGGTTACAAATAAAGGAATCTACATATTTGGCTGCTTAAGCTTGCCTTCCGCATGAGAGAGTCCCATCAGACCCGGAACAGGTGCACTCTTGGTCTTCGTTATCTTCACACATTGTCGGTCCGACCCCATGGCTAATAGGCGGATCTTAGGAAGACCCCTTAGTCGAGGACTCCCTCGGTAGCCCCTGACACTGGCTTCAATGATAAAGGTACTCAAGCCCAGCGTGAAGTCTATTTTCGGCGGCATTGCAAGCGGGTTCTTCCTTCGAACTCCACGATAGTCTTAGGACATATGGGCGATGTCGGACACTTAACATACACCACACCAACCGTGGTGAGAATATAATATTCCAGAGTCCAATCGGCTGGCTTTTTGTAACATGACATCACGTCGCGGTCATAATTTCAAACCGTTTTCATCTACCGCACCATGTTTGAGGTAGCGGTTGCCATTGTACGTCTTGTCAAAGTAGAATCATGTCATTGTGGATTCTCATCAATAAATGGGTAACTAGCCCCATGCCATTTACAAAACCCTTGGGAATAGCGAGTTTTAAAGGCGAGTGGGGGCGTTCAATAATATTTGCCTTTATAAGATGAATCCCCTTTTCACGCGCCTCCCTCTTCCTCTCGTCCTTCTACTCTCGAGCTCAAGCGCCAAAGTTCCCATCTTTTCCATCTCACGGAAGCGCTCAATCATGTCGAGATCCAGGAGGCCAAAATTTAGTGGATGGTTTCCTCTGTCAGGGAGAAGCACATCCACTTGGCTTGATTCGGTGGAGTGTCTGGCGAAAAGGAATCTCCCACCCGTCGCCCGTAAAGGGGCCAAGTCATCCCACCCAAAGCCTTAGGAGGTAGTTTTCCTCCTCGCTTCGTCCATGGATTGGGGTTTCCACTTCACCCTTTCCAACTGCGGACTGATGTACTATTACGGGTTAGATTTCCATGAGCTGGCGAACTCTTTCCTCAACATCTCGGTGATCATCTTCAGCGTATCTATAATTTTAGATTGCTCCATGCTATATTATTTTCTATTTTGGACATTATTGGGCTTTATTATACACTTTTATATTATTTTTGGGACTAACCTATTAACCGGAGGCCCAGCCCGAGGGTTGTATTTTGCCTATTCGGAGTTTGTGAGAAAAAAGAATATCATACGGAGTCCCAAGCGGAATGAAACAACCGGGGGCGTGATATTGAGCGAGCGTGATCGAGGACTTGGACCCTCGTCAAGACTTCAACCAGGAATCCACGAGATAGAGGCGCGCCACCACCTGACGCGCCCTCCACCTCATGGGCCCCACGTTGCTCCACCGACGTACTTCTTCCTCGAATATATACCTACATACCCCCAAACTACCAGATACGGAGCCAAAAACCTAATTCCACTGCCGCAACCTTATGTACCCGTGAGATCCCATCTTGGGGCACATTAGAACACCGCCGGAGGGCATCGATCACGGAGGGCTTCTACATCAACACCATAGCCTCTCCGATGAAATGCGATGGTTTACCTCAGACCTTGAGGTCCATAGTTATTAGCTAGATGGATTCTTCTCTCTTTTGGATCTCAATACAATGTTCTCCCTCTCTCTTGTGGAGATCTATTCAATGTAATCTTCGTTTGCGGTGTGTTTGTTGAGATCGATGAATTGTGGGTTTATGATCAAGTTTATATATGAACAATATTTGAATCTTCTAAATTCATATATGATTGGTTATCTTTGCAAGTCTCTTCGAATTATCAGTTTGGTTTGGCCTACTAGATTGATCTTTCTTGCAATGGGAGAATGCTTAGCTTTGGGTTCAATCTTGCGGTATCCTTTCCAGTGTGATGGGGTAGCAAGGCGCGTATTGTATTGTTGCCATCGAGGATAACAAGATGGGGTTTATATCATATTGCATGAATTTATCCCTCTACATCATGTCATCTTGCTTAAAAGCGTTACTCTGTTCTTATAGACTTAATAGTCTAGATGCATGCGGATAGCGGTCGATGTGTGGAGTAATAGTACTAGATGCGGGAGGAGTCGGTCTACTTGTCTCGGACGTGATGCCTATATACATGATCATACCTAGATATTCTCATAACTATGCTCAATTCTATCAATTGCTCAACAGTTAGTTTGTTCACTGTGATAAATACTTATATAACTTGAGAGAAGCCACTAGTGAAACCTATGGCCCAGGGTCTATTTTCCATCATATTAATCTCCCAACAACAAGCTATTTCTACGTTGTTTTTATTTAATTTACTTTACTTTGCATCTTTATCACAAAAACTGCCGATTGTACAAAAGGGGGCATGCTTTTGTGCCCTTTACCTGTCTTACAACGATCGTGATCTGTGCTTACGGTCACACCAAGCAGAGCAGGGGAGGTGAGCCAAGAGTGAGGGCGAAGCCCAAGATAATCGGAGGCGCCAAAGGCCGAGACCACAAGGAGTAGAGGGGCCAAGCAGGCTCCCCAGCAAAGACCCTTGCAGGGGCAGCCTCAGCAGCCAACCAAGACCCTTGTCGGGGCTCGCCCCACCTGCAGTGAGCCACCCTTGAGCCCAGGTCCCCAATGCCATCATCCACGTGGGGCAGGGGCTCGGGAAGAGCACCTCTGTGGGTGGCATACTAAATCTTTGTGAAGACATATTCAAGATCAGATGAGGATTAGAAGATGGCGATCCTCGGCAAGATCCTTGCGAGGTAGCCACTGACCCCGGCCAGGCCCTCGCCATGGCAGTGATCGCCACAGCAAGACCCTTGTCGGGCAAGCCAGCAAGAACCTTGCCGGAGCCACCCTGCAAAGCCCTCACCAGGGCGCTTGGCGGGGCCACCGGGAGCCACGCCCAGCAAGCTTCCACACGCGTTCACATACAACTACCAGCCCAACCAGTGAGGGGGCACCGGCGTGGCAACATTGCAGACCCAGGGCCAACTCGCCGGCGCCTGCGTGGCGGCATCGCAGATCTTCGTGAAGGCTCCACCACGCGCCACCTCAGCTGCTGCTGCCTACATGGCACCTTGCATGCGCTGGCCAAAGGCGCTGTCGAAACAAGGAGGATCGGCGGACAGGCGGGATGGGCCTCGCCCGTCCCCGATAAAGCAGGGGACACCTAAGCTCGCATTAAATGCTTCTTGGCACATGTCTGACGATAAGCTCGAGGGCAATGCGTCTTTCCACCTCCTGTGTGCCACTATGGCAGCCTTTCGACTATCAAAGGAGGCCCATGGCATCTTGGAGAAGGATTGAACTCTTCAGAACCACACACACCACAGCTAGTTAGAGAGCTCAAGAACTCTCTGAAATACACCCACCAAAGAAGGACTAGGGTTTCTGCATCTCGCGGCCCGAACACAGGTGGCGCTCCTCTTGCTGGCTCACGATCCTGCTCTTCTTGCAACCCTGCTTGCGGCAACCGTGGTAAGGATTCTTGTGATCCCATAGGTGCCGTTTCCCCGACATCTTTAGTGCGCCGGTAGGGGGCGCAAGTGTGAGAATCTGGACTAGTAGTTAGCCTAGCAGTTCTTAGTACGCCATGGCTCCTAAGAAGAAGGCGGCCCTGACGATCGGCTCGTTAGAGAGCGAGCGGCCCGTCTTAGGTGCGACGACAGCGATGGACCACGGTCAGAGGTAGCCAGAGACGGAGACCAGTGATCCGCTTGAACACCAGCATCGCCCGAGCAGTGAACTGGCGAGAGCGTTTTCATGCGCCGGACAACGACCGGCGCGTCGCGAATCAAAGAAAAAAGAGCAGGATAGGCCCCAGCAGTGGCGCTGGCGCCCTCCGAGGAGTGTCGTTGTGCCACCTCCGAGGCGGTGCAACGACCTCCAAGATACCCACGCAGCGACCACCCGCGTTCTTCCCATGGTATGCGCCTTGAACAGTCACCACGTTGGTGACCCTAAGCGCCGCCATGGAAAGGCCACTATGTGTCATCCCAAAGAAGAAAGGGTTGAACGCGGCTCGTCGAAGCGGCCGGCAATAACGCCGCGAGATCTTTGAGTCATGCGGAGATCCTTCTAATGTAGTTAAAAGTCCAAAGCCGACGAGTCCCACGCTTGCTGTTGCCGCCGCGCCGCCTTAATGAGGAAGATTTAGAAGCGCCTGCTGGCTCCTCGACTTCCCTCCTGCTTGTGGGAAGCTCGGCGAGTGGAGGGCCACCATCAGGAC